>OMKP01035185.1:0-12849 GCA_900302375.1 Bathygadus melanobranchus | reverse complement strand
CAAGACCAAGACCTTAAAGGGTCGAGTCCGAGTCAAGACCAAGACCTTAAAGGGTCGAGTCCGAGTCAAGACCAAGACCTTAAAGGGTCGAGTCCGAGTCAAGACCAAGACCTTAAAGGGTCGAGTCCGAGTCAAGACCAAGACCTTAAAGGGTCGAGTCTGAGTCAAGACCAAGACTTTGGGATTTTGGGGCAGTCAAGACCGAGTCAAGACCGAGTCTTTGGAGGGTTGAGACCGAGACATAAAAAAACAAGTCAATTTTTAAGACCATGGATTTAATTTTACTTATTTACCATCACCCCTTAATATTCTAGATCTCCAGCTTGTGAATTAATGGATTCATTTAAAAAAAAAAAAAATAATTTATATGTATAATTAATTATTTTGAGAGTATGAAAAATTAAACAGTGTATCGTGTCATGTGGTGAAAAAAAAAGGTCTCGAGGTCTCCCTCGAAAATTACGAGTCCAACCCATGCAGCTCTAGTCTGAGACCGATTCAAGACCGAGTACAATTGCTTTCACTTCCGAGACGAGCCCGAGTATGTCAACACTGGTGGCTGGTTTAACCTGTTTAATCAATGCACCATGTCGGCCCCCACTTCACACATTTAAGACTCCACTTCTTTCCAGCGGCAAGCATTTCCTAAAGATTACCGTGTGAAGCACCACTATAACAGCAGCATGCTTTGTGACAATGATCCGGTGAGTCATACATCTTTGTTCTCCCTCAGATCAAACATAGTAAATCCCATGCCTTGTTGTTTATTGAGGTTGCTGTTGTAGTGACGCGAGTAATAATTAACTTCGAGTAATAAAATGAAGCATTACATTGTGCTATGGTTTTATCCTTCCAGTGTTGTGTGTTCTCTGCCGCTGTCGTCCTAGCGGACTCCTGGACGGTCCTCCTCACAAACCTCTGGGACGAGCATGTCAAATACAAACTAATTTTCGAACTTAAGCAGTCACTTGATGCTATTTTACAGAAAAATAAACACACAGAGGTAAGAATGTTATTTATATTATCATGTAATATATGGCATGTGTGTCTCTCACTACTCCATATGTATTGTTTTATTTCATATTACACCAAATCGTGTGTGAATCCTTTGCATAACCTTATATGCTGTTTTAATGGCCACCAGCAGTACCACTCAATACCTTTTGTACCAAATACGCCACCTATACTATTTCCTCTCTCTCTCTGTTTCTGTCTCTCTCTCTCTCTGTTTGTGCGTTCTCCTTCCTGCAGAGATTAAAAGAAGAAACAGACATCCCTGGGTTTCCGTCCATCCTGTCCTCTCCAGAGGAGCTTCTGAGTCTCACGTCAGAACTTTTCTCCTGCTGGATAAAGGTGGGATGCTCTGATGACACTGATTACATTAAGACGTGTTTGCCCCCTACCTTGGACCCAGTTTTTGCCGAGAGGGTGGAGAAACCCCCGCTGAGAGCCAGACTATTGACAACCAGAGCTGTGAGGATCTGGGAAGAGGAAGGATCCCAGGAGATGTTGGATATCACTCAACAACCTTCCAATAGCAGCCCTTTGTTATCACAGACTCTGGCTCTTATCTGCAGCCCCTTGTTCTTTGGACTGTTCTGGGGATTGTTGCCATAGTAATGCTGCTCCTTATTGCCAATGCACATATAATGCAAAATAATTTGCTGGCACTGACGTGTGTTTTGTATATTAGAAGTGTGTGCTACGATGCAGTTGAGTCACTAACATCAATCAACGGACATGCACCGGTTGCATAAGGAAGGTGTTGGATTCTTAAAAAGGATAAAATGGCTGAGTCTGCTACACAACAGTGGTCTATTCCAGTTAAAAAATATACTATAAAATTATAATCAAGCTGCAGTCTCCAGTTAGCTATGCTGTACATACAGAAGTCAACTGTTTGCAATGTAAAGCAGAACAGCAAGTTGTATAAATTCATGAGAGATCCGCTAATGCCTTAAAATGTCATAAAAGCAGTCATTTCATCAACTTGCCTCATAAGCCATTTCCTTTTCTTGTAAAATATTTACAATGGAAGTCTAAATATTGTAGAATTGTATTGCCTATTAAGGTTTACTTTTGTACATATTGTAAATGGAAATGCAGACATTATTCAGTATAGCTTAATCATTAATGAGGAACACTGTGTCCAGTCTAACCGGTTCTGTCAATATCAAACTTAAAAGGGGTACCGCTTGCACAAGGCTGTGTTGATAGCTGAAAAAACAACCATTTGTGTAAAACTGTCTTGACTTAACAGGATGCAGATGGCATAGGAATGCACTTTGGACAGAACACTGCTGTAAACTCTCCAAGAGCAAGCTTATGACATTATATCAAAATACCTGGAATGTACATCCATGAAAATTTGGGTCCCAGCATTTGGTTTTCATGCATAAACAAGGAAAACAAATCTTAATTGTTTATGTATCTAATACATAAACATGATTTTTTTTTATTTTTTAGAAAGGTCATCCCTTTATAGACATGAAATCGACTTACATTCCCAATCACGAATACAATTAAAAATGGCTTATCAGAAATTGATGCTTGCAATAATAATACACGTGTTGTCACTTTGTAAATCCAGAATGTTAGCTATATCTTATTTTTTATAATTTTATTAACAGTGATCTGTTCATCTGTGGTGGAGGTTATTTGCTATTTTAATAAACTATTTGGAATGTATGACATGGAATGTATGAACATCCGTCCAGCTCATGGCGGGATAATGCGAACAGTGTATTTATTTGTTCTTTTTATATATATATTGTGCCTCTAATATGCAAATAATTACTACACTGATGGATTCTAACTCATCTACAACCTAGCAACTGTAAGTTTGTAAACTTGCTCTATTGACCTGGCAACCAGGAATGCTTGTAACTTGTTCTATTCTAATTGCACTCTACCTTCAGCGATATATTGTTGTCTCCCTCCTTCGACAAATGTGTTACTTTTTTGTAAGTCGCTTTGGATAAAAGCGTCTGCCAAATGCTCTAAATGTAAATGTAAATCTCGTCTTTATTAAAATGCAATGCAATTTAAAAGACAGCCTGTGAATTACTTAACAGGCTAAAATAGTCTGTCTAATATGACCTGTCTAGTGGATCTTTCTAAGGTAAGTCCATGGCGTTTCCTCGCGTCCCATCTCGTCGTCCACAGCAATGTTGTCCATTTCTTGTGCTTCTTGCGTGGCCTGTGGTAGGGCTACTATGAAGTGGTGTGGATACGTATCGACTCATTTAATAGTCGTCACGTTAATACTAACACAAGCAGGCCAGTGTGTCAAACATGCGAAAGCGTTATTCACGAGCACAGGGTTGGATGGGACGCGCGCCCAAAAAGCCATCTGAATTCCCGTAAATGGGGGGCAGGGGAACGCGCGCAAGGCGACTCGCATCTGGGTCGGAGGACTAGTGAACGCCGAGGAGGACTCGCTAATGCGGAGGAGGGGCGTTAAGGCGACTTTCAAACCACGTGCTGCTGCTTATACCGGAAGTAATCAAACTTGCCCGACCAACATGTCTGCGCCCGGGGAAGACACGCTTGGCAACGAAGATGGGGAAATGGACGAAATGGACGACGATGAATGCGAGGAAAGCGAGATGGGAGACGAGGGAATGGAGGGAGAAGGAGAGAGTAAAGTATATGTACCCGGTCTCCAGCCGTTACAGCCGGGAGAAGAGCTGGAGATGGACCGGTCGGCCTACCGCATGTACCACGAATGCCAGACAGGCACGTTGACACGAACAACATCAGGAGTGTATTCGGTGTTGCTTACTGGTTTTAAATGTCGTATGTTCCTCACTACGTGGACAACACGTGTGAATGCAGTAGAATAGATTAAACAACTACTACTATCTTATCCTGGCTACCTGCTGTTGTACAGCAAGGAGCCAACCAAGCAACTAAGTTTGTAAACTTGCTCTATTGACCTGGCAACCAGGAATGCTTGTGATTTGTTCTATTCTAATTGTGCTCTACCTTCAGCCATATATTGTTGTCTCCCTCTTTCGACAAATGTGTTACTTTTTTTGTAAGTCGCTTTGGATAAAAGCGTCTGCCAAATGCTCTAAATGTAAATGTACTACTGCTATACAGCCGCAAGCGAATAAGAGGACGCTCGCAAGCCCTATTTACGAAAATACAAGTCGTATCTGCTTGTATTTAATTGCGGTAAAGTCACCAATATTACAATTCTACAGACAGTTGTGTCATCCTCTTTGTGTCGACATGCCTTTGGTTTCACAAACATCAACGTGTCATGTATGAGCAACTTTCAGTCAATGAAGTCTGACGCGTTCAAACATGGAAGTCTGCTTCAGACTTAATTGACAGAAAGTGGGAATTTAGGGATAAGAGTTTGCGAAAGTCCTCTTAGTTGCTTGCGCCCAACTGCTATATAGCGCTCAATATTTATAAAAAGGATTATCCTTAACCGTGTTGTATTAATTATGTCATTTAGCCACCTTTTGACTCCCAGGACAAAAATCTTAGGAACAGCTGTCTTTAGGAGAGCTAGATCTGATTGCAAGGCGATAACTGTAGCAACCGTCCTCCTCCCTCCTCATAGGTTCTCCTTGCTTGAGCTTTGACGTACTGAAAGATGGAGATGGAGAAGCCAGAGACCAGTACCCCCTGTCGATGCTGCTCTGTGCAGGCACCCAGGCTAACACTGCTCTTAGCAATAGGTGGGTATATGGATGCAAGCAAGCCCAGTATTCATAATCGTGAAAAGAAAAATTTAATCAGAATGTGTTCACGGATGAGTGATGTCACATCACATGCAATACTCTGGCACACAGTGTATTGTAGGATCTTGTACGCTGGTATGTCCCGGCACTTGAAATATAACTTAGCTTGTGTAGCATCTTCTCCTGGCTACCTGCTGTTGTACAGTAAGGAGCCAACCTAGCAACTGTAAGTTTGTAAACTTGCTCTATTGACCTGGTAACCAGGAATGCCTGTAACTTTTTCTATTCTAATTGCAGTCTACCTTCAGCGATATATTGTCTCCCTCTTTCGACAAGTGTTACTTTTTTGTAAGTCGCTTTGGATAAAAGCGTCTACCAAATGCTCTAAATGTAAATGTAAATGTAGACAAGAAAACTTGAAGGCTATGCTGAGATTGTTATCTACACCAGTTCTCAATACACTGACATTTAGTGATACATGATTGTGTTGTCATTGTACATGGGTTTAAAAAAACATTGCCTTTTTTGACCGTGCATTGCATGTGTAAAGCTATCGGCAGTTTTAAGTAGCATACATGTTTTCCACTCTCAGGGTCCTGATTATGCGCATGCATAACCTTCACGATACGGAGAAAGAGGAGGGCGAGAGTAGTGGTGAAGAGAGTGATGATGATGAAGAGGAGGATGAAGAGAAGAAGCCACAGATGGAGTTGGCCATGATGTCTCACTATGGTGGAGTCAACAGAGTCAGAGTAAGTGGTCTGATCTCTTTTTAGGCTACATGAAATGCATGCAAATCATTCTATGAAACGCGAATAGCGCTGTTTAATGCACGTACAAATAATGGATAATATAATGAAAAAAGGAGGACAGGCCAAATCTAGTGTGGTCTGTTGTCAAAACAACTATTTAGACATTTGTATAGCTCTTAACAGTCTCATCGCCAACAACCGGCAGTGTGTGCATGACTTTGCTGCTGTTCAGTATGAAAACAAAATGAGTAATTATCGGCAAAATTATTTAATTAATCTCTGAATTCTACTCCCGTTGTTTTCTGGCTAAACTAAATAATGTCAAGAAATCCACTGTTTCCCACATCCATTGGTTCTGAACACACCAACAATGGAGAATTTACAAAGTATCTATCCATTTAAATGTTTCCTGGTTTAAGATTACTTTATTTGATTGGATTTTAGTTAACGTTGTTCCTCAAGCCTAGCATGAAGGAAGAACCTGCAAGTAACTGGTTGTTCCTACATTAACAGGCAAGGTATGTAGCATAATATAGCTTTGGACTGGATGCCATGATACCAATATTCCTCCCAATATGATTAGTATTAGAGTATTTTTTTATGTATTCTAACATCTATTTTAAATGAGAGATGACTATTGTAGGACAGAGGGGAGAATTAAATATTAGGCCAACATATAAATACATTATAAAATGACCACCCAACCAGAGTTTGCACAACAGTAGGCCTACTACATTTACCATGGTTAAAATAGCCTGAAAATGACCTTTAATGACTATATGACTGTAAATGACTGATGAGAAATAATAATACAGTACTAATAAAGTATTTTGTTGAGATATGTACCTCTAAACTATAAATCTAACTTTTGACTTGACAGATGATAAAGTTGACATTAAGTAGAGGTTTTGAGGAGGAGCCTCAATGCTGCTCTACTTAGAGACAGGAGTCAGTGAAGCAAATACGAAAGAAAAAAAAACATACAAACGCACCCCATAATGGCTGATAGAATCAGCTTTTTGCCAAAGCCACACATGAATGGACTTGAGTAATGTATTTAACTAGAGAATAACATTCTTCTCCTCCAGGTCACCCAATGGGCAGAGCGGCCGCTGGCTGCTGTGTGGTCGGATAAAGGCCAGGTGGAAATATTTGACCTGAAAGCCTCGTTGGAAGCTGTTCACAATTCAGCAGCCATGGCCGAATTTATTAAAAACCAGAAAGAAGCCAAACCCCTCTTTAGTTTCTCAGGCCACATGACGGAAGGCTTTGCAGTTGATTGGTCCCCTAAAGCACCTGGTAATTGTTTTTTCCCTGCAATTATGTTCAACACTTCAAATGGGCTCACTTTGGTATAAAATATAGTAACTAAACAGTCTGTTAGCTAATCGTAATTTGAATTGTACTGGACAGTTCAGCCTTACAAATATCATAATAAACCTTTTACACTTATGCCAATTTTATGCCTTAACATCTCTCTGACATTGTTCAGTGTATATTGCATAATCTATGTATATAGCAGCACTTCTGAAAACTCAATAATATAAATAATAAAAAAACATACTTGCTCATATATTCTTAAATATACCACATTTTGTAAACATCTTGTTGAAATCAAATTGTGGAAAAGGACATTGGAACGTAATGCACCGAAGCTGATTGCTTTTCTTACTTCCTGCTGCCCACTAGGCCGTCTAGTCACTGGAGACTGTAAGAAGAACATTCACGTGTGGGAGCCACGGGAAGGAGGTGCCTCCTGGACAGTTGACCAGCGACCTTTCAGCTCACACAGCAAGTCTGTGGAGGACCTGCAGTGGTCACCTACTGAAGCTACGGTATGTCGGTGTTGCACCCAACAAATGTCATAAAAAATGTTGTTTTTTTAGTGCATGGAGTGCTGGAGAAATCTCAATGTTTGCGGCAGGTGTTTGCGTCGTGTTCAGTGGATCAGTCCATCAGAATATGGGACACCCGCGCCCCTCCAAACTCCATGCTGTCCACTAACGAAGCTCACTCGTCAGATGTCAATGTCATCAGTTGGAACAGGAGTGAGCCGTTCCTTCTGTCAGGGGGAGACGATGGCCTTCTGAAAGTATGGGATCTGCGACAATTTCAGGCAAGTGCATTGATTTTGCTTCTGGTCCGTGGCCATTTGATCATCGCAAGAATTCACTTGGTCACACTACAGCTGTTGTCATATGCAATTTCATCAATGCCACAAGAGCAAACTCTTGGAGCATATCAATGATAAACAATGGAAGACATTGTTTGGATATTGCACTAAAATTACCTTTTCGCCAAAAACGGGGTGTTCTTAACGTCTGTTTTCTTTACCCTTTTTAAAAGAATAAAAATGCACTTTGTCTCTGGCAGTCGAGTGTACTGTCTCAACTCCGATCATGTAACACATACGAAAAATGATTCCTATGCCGTATCTGTAGTTTAACACGTCACAGTGGTTCTTGTTCTCCTGCAGTCTGGACGGCCGGTGGCTAACTTTAAGCAACACAGCGCCCCCATCACCTCGGTGGAGTGGAACCCCATAGACTCCAGCGTGTTTGCCGCCGCCGGGGCTGATGACGTGGTCAGCCAATGGGATCTGTCGGTGGAGTCGAGTGACGCCGGCGCCAGGGCAGAGGGCCTAAAGGACCTTCCTCCCCAGCTGCTCTTCCTGCACCAGGGTCAGTCAGAGGTCAAGGAGATCCACTGGCATCCACAGTTACCAGGCGTGATGATCTCCACTGCACTGTCTGGATTTAACCTGTTCAGGACAATATCGGTCTAAAGTCGGTTCATTTCATTTCACCAATCTTCGACAAGGAGCAGAAGTGGTTGAGGAAATGCATTTACTACACATGTTTAATGTGTACACGTGACTTAAGGAATCTGCCCAAAATATGTCAAAGCATATTGCCGTTTGTACTATTGTGTATATAGGTTGACTTTATGGAGTAGTAATGATGTTTCCTATTGATCTGTACTTTTACAGATTAATTGAACTAATATGAAATGCATTTGTAATTGCATACACAAAATAAAACAATGTATCATACCATAGTTATTTAGTCTTTTGTATCTTAAACCAAACAGCTACTGTTCTTTATTATCGTATTATAATGCGATCTTTATACCTTCATACTAGTTTTATTACAGGCTTAGTATCTGCAGAGAGGAAGCGATATTGAAGCCAAGGTCACAAAGCCAGTGATTCATGGTGATGAATTACTAATCCCAAATACCTAGTTTTATTAATTTCAATCCAGCAATGTGAACAATGTATTCACCAGAGATGTTCTAGTTTGTCATCAGTCCAACATATACAACTAATGAGAGTTGTTTTTTTATTAAGCTCTCCCATTAACAGCATTTGTAAACACTTCAATAGCTGCATTACATTAGCATGTAAAAGTATGTAGGCCCATATCCACATTCTAAAACAGACAGGTCATAGCTGTTATAACAATATCCCAACGGTAAAGAAAGAAAATATAAACACTTTGATATGTATGGTATTGGACAATAACTTCTGCCAATACAGACTGATAAGATGAGCTTGGTTTGGTCAGAACATGCATAGTTGTACTTAGGTAGAGAATTGGAAAATGAACGTGGAATGTACTTCAGTTATTCTTAATAAATGGAGAAGCATTTCCTTAAAACGATTTTGGTTTCAGAACACTGATTAAGATAAATTCAGCAAACATCAGGTTATAACACGTAGATTGTAAAAGAAAACATGCAGGATGGAAAAAAACCCAATACATTTATCCTATTAAGGCACTTTTGTATAAAACTATAGACTAAACTTTAGACATTACATTAAAACTACGATTTTCAAAATAGCCATCTTTCAATTACCATGAATACATTACAATTGGCACATTTCCACTTCCCACAGCAAGGCATTCAGGTGCTTGACACTGTCAAAGTGCTATAAGCCTTGGTAACAACCAAAACAATACTATATTTTGGGCAGATTGTAACAATTTGAAAATCTCAAAATACACATAAAATGTGAGTTTGTTTTCCAGTTGTTAAACTGGAGCTACAGCCTAAGCTGAATGATTAAACTGTACAACCTGAATTCAGTCTTTGCCTATCTTGTCTTACAATATGCATATTCAGTTCGCATTTATAGGACACTGAAATTATGGATTATGAAAGAGATCCCATATATGTTTCATCTTGCATAAAAAATGATCACAACACCCCAAATGTCCCTATAGACCAATTTCATCATCAAACTCATCTTCAAATGTGTAGCCTCTTCCACAATCTCCCATTTCCTCCTCCTCCTCCTCCTCCTCAGAGTCAGTCTCAAAATGGCCGGTTTCAACCCTCCTGCAGTGCAAGGGGCTTGATCCATTGTTGTCTGAGCTGTGTGACGAGGCAGGGCTAGGTGGCATGTCTGCCCTGTGTGTGGTCGACTCTGCTTCTCCAGCGTCACCGACATACATTCCCCTCTCGCCCTTGGTTGGGGTCTGAGGCCCCTGCTCATCCTCGTCTTGGAAGGTAAAGCCTTGACCCTCTTCCTCCTCAGAGGCCTGGCGAATGATCTCCTCTCTTTTGTCGCTGAACCTTACCTTCGGTCTCAGCCCCTTCGGTTTGCTCCAATTCTCATCCGCTAGTGTGCCATCTTCGTTGTCTTCTGTCTGCTTTTCTTCCATGCCGGCAAGTTCCTTTCCATTGAACTCATTCTGTGCGCACACCGACATGTCCTCGGACACCCCTCTCCCCGACTTGATCTCCGCTAAGGTCATCTTGTTGCTGGGACTGAACACGTCCTCCTCATTGGTGGAGTCCAGACCCAGTCCGTCCATCACCCCCAGGACATCCCCCAGGATCGAGGGACCCAAGTCCAGGTCCAAGGTGAACGAGGACACCGACTCGGAGTGATCCCTGGCTAGATCGTCATACTCGGAGGCTGCCAGACCATCTGTTGAGTTCTCACCCGGGCTGATATTTGGTATTTGGGAGTCAACAGCCGTCACGTTCGCTGGAGCGCCAAGGTCAGAGCCGCTGCTGGTGCTGCTAGTGCTGTTGTTGCCGGGTCCTTGTGTGGACAGGAAGGAAGTGTCGCCGAAGACATCGCCTCCTCTCCCGATGTGCATGGTGTGACGGAAGTCATCGAGGGGAGCCGAGATCATCGTTGGGTCCAGGCGAGGAGCCCGGGACTTGTGGAGTGGCATGACTAGAGACGGAGGAAAGGACAAACACAGGAGACACATATACACATATCTATATAGGAGCTGATATAAAACATACATTATAATGTTATAACATACTTTGTGAACCCAAATAGCTCTGGCTGTCAGCTGTAGCCCGTTAACAGGGTAACGCATATATACTTATATGTACAAGACATTTATATTGGGAGACATTTCTAATGCTGACACCGTATAGGAAGTAATGAGGGGTCCACACATGATCACCCCTAAAGTTACACATTGATTATGAATTGACCCTGTGGGGATAATAAAGATCTCTCTAGTCTACTAAATGCTGTTTGCTTTCAATTTCAAAGTGTGTGTTTTGAACTAACACATGTGGTGTTAAATTACAGTATGTCACCTTAAAAGGTCATTTAAATGTCCCTGATCAAATCCAGGGGGTTGGCCGTAAAAAAAGTTTATTTCTGACACGACATCGATTTTCATGGGACGTGTCATGAAAGAACACGTTGTTATACAAGTTAGTGAGAATCCAATGCATTTTCTCGGCACTGCTGCCATGACGGCCATGCTGGGACTTGTATGTGAAACACCGCATGCATCACAAGCACATACCTCTCACTTGATTGCCCTGAGGGCACAAGAGAAGGAAAACAAAAATACATGTATCTATTCAAAATAACACATTAACAGCAGCACAAATCCACTAATGTCCAATAAAGGATATGCTGTGTTTACCATCAGCATATTGTAATGGTGAGAGGGTATGGGGGTAGCATTGTTGGGGTATACAAATGTTAACATCCCCATTATTGATCTCTGTAGTTCATATTTCCTGTATTCGTAGTGGACACAGCTTCATTTCAGCGGTTTTCATTGCAATAACCCCTACAAATGTAATTTCTACTAAACAACAAAACATAAAAGATACTGACTTTTACACTGATATTTGAATACGAGTGTGTCAATTCTTCATTAACTTTGTATTGTGTAGTAGACATGATAAAGGCTATACAGTTACACTATTACATTTGTGGGTGTTTTTTTTTTAACGATGTAAGCATATAGAAGTCACCAAAAGTGTGTAGGGGAGTCAAATCATCAATCACCCACCCCGCCCCACATTCCGAAATTCATTATAGGCCTTTAAATAAACACGTTGTTTATTAAAGAAGACTTACAATAATATTGTATTTCAAACTTAGATCAGAAAAAGAAAAACCAAAGCCACACATTAAGTGAGCAATGGGGGCACAGGTTACAAAGTCCAAATTGTTATTCTAGTAACTTTTAGAGCGTGGTCACAGCTACTGTAACACGTACCTTCAAGAGTAGACTTTGGTAGGCCTATTAGACTTGCTCCCTTCGCGGAATCCACAATTTACATCTGGCGCTCCGCTACACTTAACGATCTTACGGGTTTTTTTTCCTGGCTACTTTTCTTGCCGTCGTTTGCCTGTGATTTTTTCCTAAGGGATGGGCATTGGTTAAGGAAGTGACGCTAGCGGTTATTGAGGAATGAGTTATCGATTGAGGTTTTCGTGAGCTCGTATGTGTTGTTCAGTAAATAGGTGAAACATTGTATGATCATTTACTTCATACCTCCCCAGGGATAATAACGTTAATTACGTTAGGGTGTATGCTTTGTTTGTCTCAAAAATACTGACACAATCTGTAACGTTGTCCTGGCGTTCAATGTATGAACTGGGGAACCAGCCACATCTGTTGCATCACAAAGTGGTACATGCAACGTGTTTGACCTGGTTTGACCATTCATAGTAAAACTCCTTAATGTTGTATTCGTTGTGTATTCGTTGTCTTCCATGCGGCAAATATCAGCATCGGGTAGGTCGTCTGCTTTTTGCCTGGGAATTGTCAACGTGTAGCTGGTGATTGTGCTCTTCACTGCTGTTGCCTCCTTGTTCAACTTCCTTCCAGAAAATTAACTTCCACAGCTGAACCTCACTTCAGCCCTAGGGATTGGTAGGCTACAATGGTGGAGGGAAGTGACTCATTGTTTTAGGATTCTTCTCATCCAAGCATAACATATTTGTGTGATGATGTCTGTAAAACACAACATTGGAGGCATTTCATCAGTGGGGGTGTTTCATAAATGTTTGTGTGTTGAGGATGTGGGGTGAATAGGCTACGTTACACATCATAATAGTTGTGTCCATGACTAGGTCTAGGTCTACATCCCCAAAAATAGGCCCTATAATACATTTAGAA
>OMKP01035178.1:4017-16944 GCA_900302375.1 Bathygadus melanobranchus | reverse complement strand
ATTCTAGAACAGTGGGGTGTATCCTAGAGCACTGAGGTATTCTAGAACAGTGGGGTATCCTAGAGCAGTAGGGTATTCTAGAGCAGTAGGGTGTATTCTAGAGCAGTAGGGTGTATTCTAGAACAGTGGGGTGTATTCTAGAGCAGTAGGGTGTATTCTAGAACAGTGGGGTGTATTCTAGAACAGTGGGGTGTATCCTAGAGCAGTAGGGTGTATTCTAGAACAGTGGGGTGTATCCTAGAGCAGTAGGGTGTATTCTAGAACAGTGGGGTGTATCCTAGAGCAGTAGGGTGTATTCTAGAACAGTGGGGTGTTCTGGAGTGGGGTGTAGATGAAGAGGAACAGAACAGCACCACCTCTTGACTCCTCCCCCTGTGTGTCCTGCAGGTATCTGGTTGGCCAGCGGCTGGTGAACTACGAGCGTAAGGCGGCCCGTTGCCCCTCCGCCTCCCCCTAGACGCACCCGCTGCTCGGGAGCACACTGATCCCAGAACTTTTATTTTGGAAGGCTCTCCAGCTGACACTAAGCCCCCTCTACGGAGGAAGTTGGTCGTTGACATTTCAGGCGGATTGAAGGAAAGATACGTGAACATTTCTGCTAAACTAGTGGGAAAACGGTGTGTTTGTATCCCATCTTTAGCCATGACTCATCGCTAGTGTGAAACATGGCAACAAAAAGCTGTAATGATGAGACATTTAGCATGAGGCAGTTTTATTTTTTACATATTTATTCAATGACTTTGTTTTGATTTGATTCTGTTTTTTAAATAGATTTTAGTAGTGCGTGTTTGGACCAAGATGATAGATGGCTCCAAAAATTATAATTTTAACAAGAACGATGAACTACCAGAAAATTTGTTATTTTTAGCCAATTTTTATATCTTTTATGTTTTAAAAATTGCTGTGTAATTGCAAAGTAGATGTTGTTATAACTGCAGGTGGATTCATTCTAATGAATGGATTTCAAAACAGGCAGATGACTAATTTGAAGCTTTTAAGTTAACTTTCAGAAGTGACATTCACTCAAGTACTGCAGCCGGTGTATCTGAACATTTCAAGATGGGTCGGTCTATCATTTTATTGTCCGTCAACTTTACATTTGATTATTTTAAAAAGCATTTCAAGTTCTACAAGACGAGCACCGTGTGGAATTAAGACATTTGTAAAGAGGAAAGCCAAGGACAGCAGCAGCAAACCCACGCTCTCCTGCTCTCTAGTGACAAACCTGGAGACGTCTCTCTCGTGTGATTGAGGACCATAGTTCCCGCTGCCCGCTGGCGAGAGTGTAATTGGTCTGCAAAACTGCGAGTTTCTTAAGTTTTTGGGGGGGTATTTTTTGCATCTCAGGGAAGTACTTGTGCAGCAGTTGGAGGTGCTGCACCCGTTGTGCCTATATTTGGAGTATTAATAGAGCCATATACCTCTATATATATATATATATGGACATCGTAGTAACATCTTCAACCTGTGTTCTGCACTTTATGCATTTGTTTCAGAATAGGTCAAAATCCCCCCCACACCCTTCCCATCTTTAAGAAATATTGTAATGTCAGTATTCTACTGTGGTGAGTCAACTGTTAGGTTTTATGCTTAAAATCATTAATAACAAGCATGGTTGATATAAAAAAAGTTTGTCTTGCGTCTCACTATCTGTGTGTGTGTGTGTTATCTAGGCCTACTGCTCTGTGGGTATGTCAGATTTGTGTTCCAGTGATTTGTGTGTCAGTGATCTATTCAAAGGGAAACCGTTAAGTAATAAGTTAAGCTTATTCAAGACAAACTCAAATAATTAGCTAAGAAACATCTATGGAGTATGATTGAATGCCTAAAGTGAAAGAGACTACTTAGTTCAGAAGTTCGATACCAAGTTGACAGCTCTTTATTGAATTCACACAGAATCTAGGATTTAGCCGATACGTCCTAAAATAAAAGGTGTTTTGCAACGATGAGTCATAGGCAGTTAAATTTAGGCCTTCTGATAAACTACAGCAACGTAACCTCAAAATACTTTAGTTCACAGAAATCTATGGAATCAAATTGGTCTCATTAATCAAATGTTTCATGTCATCTTTTTAATCTGTTCAGACGTGTTAATCCAATGTTTGCTAAGCGTTTGATAAATTAATAAATTTTATTTGATAGGCTTCATCGGTTTCACAAAGGTTTAGGAGACTCGTTTCTAGAGTTTCGAGTGTGTTCCTGTTATTAAACCACATGGTGGCAGTAGAAAACACTGCATGCTACATTTATGTATGTGTAAAATGGTAACAGCCGTGTCATTCCTAGATATATTTTCACCGTAGTTATTACTTTTTAGATCAATAACCTGTTCACTTCTTTGTCAGGCTTTATTGTATGTCCAGACCAACAAAACAAATATATACGATAACTGATATTTTTTTATAAGGTAGGCTATTTACAACACTATTCAATGGACCTACAGTAGAAATATGCTAATACGTTAAATAACGATTCTGGACATTTGAAAATCAGACAACAATCAAGACAACCCTAAAGCCTGCCAGACATTCCACAGAGGTTGAATATTTATTTTCCCAATACCTGAAAAACGAAATCAAATAAAGCAAATTGTTAAGGTAAATACAAAGATCAGTTGATTTTAGATGTTTTGATATGCATGTTTGCTCTGATGTGAAGAGGCCGACTGCCGGTTGAACAAAGGTAAGAAGGTCAAGGGTTATTTCTGACCAATCCAATTAGGGACTACCGTTAACGAGCCCCGGCTACGCATGGAGCCCAGATTAAGGTCATACACAAAACATTCCCACTGACATTCTAAATCAGTCTTTTTCTACCTACTAATCTGTGGAATCCTAGAAGACAAGATGAATCAGTGGGACAAGGTCATGCTGGATCCAGTGTTCTGCTCTGTCCATGCAAAAAACATGGCAGCTTGTTTTGTTTGAACACCTGAAAACTACATTCAGGTGGCGTGTGTGTGGTTGATGGCTGGTTTAAGCAGGCTCACCTGGCCCCAGTCAGGCAGACGCTTTTATCCAAAGCGACTTACAATAAGTACATTTGTCGAAGGAGGGAAACAACAATATATCGCTGAAGGTACGATATGATTTGAATAGAACACGTTTCAAGCACTCCTGGTTGTTAGGTCAATAGAACAAGTTACAAGCTCATAATTGCTAGGTTGACCCCTTACTGTAAAACAGCAAGGATACCATGCTACACAATGATTGGACTCTGGGGCTGGGTGAGGCTGCCCACTTGTGGGGCATTGAGTCAGGAAAAGCTCTGACATGTCAGCATTTAACACCTGTTCTGTCTGCCCACTCTCCAATAAACTGTTTGAACCTTCTGCCTGTGTCCTGTGAGTCGGAGGTTAATAATTGATCATTGATAATTGATCATTTCAAAAGGAGTGTATATGGTAAGGTCAACATAAAATAAAAAATGTCACTTTGTCCCAAGTAATGGATAATGGGGGTAATGACAAAATGGACGCGAGAGAAAGAGAGAGAGACACACACACACACACACACTAAGTGGATTATCACTCAGTTCACCAGAATGCGTCTCCGTCTCATCAGCGGAGGAAATTAAATATTTGTCTGCTGGGGAATACAGGCTTAGTCACTGAACACTGGAGACAGTATCACTTTATCCAGCCAGGAGCCAAGCGCCTTCCTCTGAGCCTGGCTTTATTAAAGAACAAAGCTAAAGCTGTGCTGTGCAAACACAGACGTGGACTTCCCTGCTGGACTACAGGGACCCCTGTGTGTGCTCTGACAAAACAGTGTGGGGAAGGACTTTGTTTTTTGGTGGTTTACGGGGACGTGGAGTAGAGTTTTTCTTTTTTACCCGCACCAGGTTTCAGGCTTCATGGATTACTTGGTCCCTTACAACGCCTCCTGGCCGGGATTCCTGGGGCAGGACATGAGTAGCTATCACTGGAGGTAAATCTTCCTTAGCGTTTTTTAAGTGTTCTAAGTGTAACCACACTTCAACTCATCTTCATCACACAGGGAGGGGGATGTTTTGATCACAACCTGAGAAGCTTTGAGTGAAGGTCATGACCTCAGCGAGCACCTCTCAGGACCTTTGGTGACCCTTAACCCTTTTTTCCACTTCCACTGGAACGCTACAAAGGCAAGAAACATTCTAGAATGTGTCATTCTAACAGGTGGACCTAAACACCTGCTCCCTCCCCTCAGCACCTGTTATCCTGCCCTTGGCAATGATTGGGTGGTGGTGGAGGTGGTGTTATATGTGTTGCGGGGGTTAAATGGTGTTGATAACAGAGGAACTAGGCGGTGGGTTGAAGCTCACACAGAATGGAACGGCCGGAGGATCCAAAATGGCTGACGGCACACCCGTCATGTCCCTCACGAGGGCCGAGGATGAGTTGGACGGCGGTGGCGGTGATAGCGACTCCGAGGACTTGCACAACTACTGGGAGGAGGATGATGACGACATCTACCAGGAGTTTGAGGAGCTGGACTTCGAGGCCCTGCCCGACCAGGTGGACACACGGAGCACCCTTTCCGACGACTCCTTCTACCCACCGGATGATGCGCTGGTGTCCCACCTGGACCGCATCCCGAGCCCCGACAGCCCCCAGCCCATCTCGCTGTTCAAGGCTTGCAGCAACAACAATCCCGTCATCGTCAAGATCATGATCCGACAGGGAGTCTCGGAGGAGGAGGTCAGGGAGACGGACAAGAACCGAAGAGTGAGCATCTGGGTTAGACGGTACAGTGTGGGTTTATAGGGACAGTGTGGGTTTATAGGGATATTATGGGTTTATATGGACGCGGTTTGTTTTGAGAGACATTATTGGTTTATAGGGACAGTGTTGGTGTAACATGATTTAAGTGTCTACAGTACAACTGTTACATGGGGTGTAAGTGGCCCTCAAACTCATTTATTGTGATAAATATGTGATATGTGAAGGCATTGGGTTTGTATCTGATGGGCTATTATTTACATTAGCTGTGTGTGTGATGTCATCACGTTGGTTCAGGTCAGCTAGTTAAGGGTCACGTGACCCAGTTCTCAAGCTGAAAGATCCCAGTGGAGGGAGAGAGAGAGAGTGAGAAAGAGAGGTAAACAAGAGTAAGTGAAAGCGAGAGCGAGACAGAAGGAGCGCTAGAGGTACAAGAGAGTGAGAAGGAGAGTGAGATTAAGAGTAAGAGAGTGAGTAGGAAGGGCAATTCCAAAACAGCTTCCAGGAGAACCTGCCAACACTTGCAAATACCAGTACTGTTATCTAGTTGGACACGACGTGGGCCGTTAGGGCGGTGTAGCGGTCGAGATGCCCTTTTTAACCAGGGAATAATGATGAGGTTGTCATGGAGATGAAGCAGCGGTAGTGCTCGAGATACAGGCCAGGAGAAGGTCAAGCTTCGAGTGACCTTCCAGGGAAAATGTCAGTTTCTCCTCCATACTTCTCATGAGGTATTGATTAAAAGCCTGCGTTAAGGGATTTGACCGGTAGTGAGAACGCACTGGATGGTAGATGAGAATTATACACTAGGAACCGAAGCCAAAAGAAAGTTGCAATCTGAAATTGTAATTTCTTCATATATATTGAGACAATGGGTATTCGCTTATGTGAAAGGCCCACTTTCACTGGGCAGTCAATACCACTCCACTGAGAAACTTTGTTGATAAAAACTTTGTTGGCAGGATGGTTAGTAGCTAATGTTGTCCAACATCAGGACTTTTGTCAATGTCACTGTATCCTGGAACTAAGCTGCCCCTGAACTGCTTTCCCAGGGCGTCTTATCTAGACTCTTTCAGGTCAATTTGATCTGGTTTCAAGCTAGCTGGGCTCTTCTGGGGCCAGCCCAGTATTGTCAGAGTCAGGCATGATATGCAAAGAGATTTGAGGCAGGAAGTCTGTACCTACATGCCCCTTAAAAGCAACTGTAACAATCATACACCATTGGCTCATATCAAGGTTAAACAAAAAAACAAATCTGTTACAATGGTTTACAATGGTTTTCTGCATTTGGTTCCAGACGGGGCTGATTGTAGCGTGTTACCAAGGTTACGTGGAAGTGGTCATCGCTCTCGCTCAGTGTCCGTACCTGGACGTCAACTGGCAGGACAACGAGGGCAACACGGCACTCATTACAGCGGTACAAGCAGGTACACATGTAGAACACAACTGCATGCTTCAATCCTGGTGTTGTCTACCCCTGATTCATCAGTCACTGATTTAATCTCTACATCGTCCATCCTTACATCATCAACCGTTACATCACAACAAACGATGACGGTGTACTAAACTAAACTGTGGAGGCGCCAGAAGAAAGCACAACCAACAGGGATTCTAGGCATAAATGTGTGGTTTATACTGTATATATTCTCCTATTTCTCCATTAAAAAAAAGCTGCATGGCCAAGACATTTCGGAGCATAAATGGATGGACACAGATCTATCACGATATTAGAAGATATATGATCTGCCCCAGACAGAAACCTTGTTTGCTGAGCAACTAGAATAAAAGAACAAGGCTCCGAGGCTCGCTAACGCTAACGACTCCACTATATGGTCCTAGTGAGAAAACCTCGTCACATAAATATTTGAACGCGCAACTGTTGAGCAAGGCAGTGTCTGGAACTGGCTCCAGGTGAGCACAGCGATTAGATTATGAGAACCAGCAGTGAGATTACAGATGGTATCATTAGAAATATCCTGGCAGAAACACGCTACACACACACACACACACACATAACACCAGTCCCCTGTGCCCAATAACCCCTTCCTCCGCAGCCGTGTGCTAAGTATGACGAATGAGTCCCGCTCCTAGCTGATGATGAATGTCTTCACACCGAGGTTCATTCTCTGCTTCATTAAAGGGACCATCCATCCCCCACTTTTGGTGACATGGTTGTGGTCGGTGGGGTGAGGGTGTGGTGGTCGGTGGGGTGAGGGGGTGGTGGTCGGTGGGGTGAGGGTGTGGTGGAATAGGTGAATAAGAGAGGGAACACAAACACAGTGTTGTTTATGTGTGTAGTCGTTTACAATCATACGGTTTTTAGGTTTTGTTCTTAATCGACGGGTCTGACAGCTAACAGATACTCTGGATTGTGGATTATGTGTGTTCCCTTTAGTCACTTTCTAAGCTTTAATTAATAAGCATGACAAACAAGGCAGATCAGCTCATGCTGGAAGTGGTTTTACCTCCGCTATCCACTGCAAAACCATCCAATCTCATGGAAACATTTACAAAATGAAGGCTTGCTTTGTGTGTCCAAAGCAATCTGCCAAACAGTGGCAGGCTAAATGTTTTGGTGCTACTGCCTTTTCTTTCCTTGGTTGTTGTTTACACTGCAGAGAGTAGCATGTAGCATGTTTACAACTATAGTGGACTTTCACTTACTCAGTACTTTTTAGCACTATCTAGTAATTTAGGAGATGCTTTTATCCAAAATTACATGAATGAATGATAGGTAGGCTGCAGACGTTGGCAATCAAACCCAGAACCTTACGGCTGGGGGTCACACAGCCGGTGGCCAGCTCTATCTTACAACCTGGTGTCTCCAGGGGAGTATGTGTACTGGTCGAGAGCTATTAGCATCATTCGGTTTGTTCTTTGGGTTCCACAGGGCACCTCATGATCTCCAACTACCTGCTCAACTACTTCCCAAAGCTGGACATCGAGAGGCGGAACTGTCACGGGTTCACAGCCATGATGAAGGCTGCCATGCAAGGCCGGACGGAATGCGTCCGGGCGCTCATGATGGCTGGTAACAATACCCCAAAACTAAACGGCTGCTTGTGGTTGTCAGCCTGATTAATACCAAACACTCAGAACCGCCCCAGAACCTTGTTCACACATCACAGTATTGTACCTGGTATGCACAATCAATACAAACAATGGCAAACAAAACAGACACCATTCAGCCGAAGGGTATTGGGTTCGATTCCCCATTCCCACAACTTCTATGCATCCTTGAGCAACATGCCTAACCCCTACATTCACTGTAAGATGCTTTACATAAAATAGTAAATACTAGTTCAGCCAACAAATAGCACGAGTAGCCATTGTTCTTGTAGAGCTCTGTAGTGGTCTCAGCGATTACACAGATCATTTGTCCAAACTGCTTCATCAGGCAAAAACCATCCAGGGTCTGACCTGTCCCCACTACTGTTCACCTCCAGGCGGGGACGTGGAGGCCAGGGACTACGGCCGCCAGCAGAGACCCAGGCAGTGGGCTCTCTTCACGGGGCGCTACGAGACGGCGCACCTCATGGAGAGGCTGATGGCCCAGCCCTGCGCAGAGCAGTTCTGCAACACGTTCTGCTTGGAATGGCCCATGCTAGAGGTTTGTAGACAAATTTGTGATAACGTCTACTAGAACTCCACATATAAAGCTCTTTTGTGTTGAATTCCTGTCCCATTCCCTGGGGTGCTCTGTGCCACTGTGTTACTAAATGTGCAGCAGCTGTTCAGTATTTTTTCAATCATAATAGATTGGTGAGTATCACAAATTAGCCTGCTGAGAAACATTGACCTTTTGGTCTATGAACTACTGCTGTAATGAAATTGTTAATCATAGGAAAATCCTGGCTTGGAAAGAGATTATTTATTCATATTCACCACCCATGGTCATCCATAACCAAACAGAACACACAAATAAAACTGAGTGTACCAGTCCGCTGACCAGTCTCTCTGCTCTGGGTCCATGCCCAGGAGCTGGTGGCCCAGTCCAAGGAGCCCAAGTCCTGCTGGAGACGTTTCAGCAATCTCCTAGTCTGCTGCCCCTTCACCTTTAACCTCAGCAACAAGGTGAACCCTGTGGATGACGGCGTTCTGGACCACATGGTGCGTGTCACCACCAGCCTCAGCAGCCCCCTCATCGCCACTGCCTGCCACACTGTCTGCCCTGAGAGCCCGCCCTGCGTGGGCAAGCGCCGCTTCGCTGTCCAGGAGATCCTCCGCAGGCAGCGTCTGGACCAGCTGCGTCGGCTGGGACCCGAGAGGCTCAACAACTACAAGAGGCTCTTCCAGAACTCCCGGGTGCTGCTTATCCCCAAAGCCATGGATCGACGGGCCAGCCTGCAGCCCCAGCTCCTCAGGGAGGTGGCGGTGGTCTCCTCGGGGGCCATGAGGAGGGCCAGCCTGCTGCCACTGCACATGATGAGGAGGAGCAGCATCAGGCCAGGCCCCGTGGTGCCCAAGGTGAGGCTGTGCAAGGCCCCGCCACCCTCCTACGTGCCAGAGAAGACCCGCCGGCGGCACGCCGACCCCACCCACCTGCAGATCCCCAAGTGGACTTACAAGATGAAGAAGGAGGAGAGGAAGCAGGAGGAGGAGAGGAAGCAGAAGATGTTTCCTTTGATCAAGAGGAAGTGAAAGGAATGGAGATAAAGAGGGGAGAAAAGGTAGAAGGTGATGCAACCAAATGGAACGCGTGTTCAGCAGTGATGTGTCAACAAAAGAGTTGAAGGTGGGGAAATTAGCTTGATGGTAAAGAGCTAGAGGAACGACATGTAGAGCACTACATGGGCAGGGAAAGCTGTCATATACAGTGTCTGAAGTTGCTAACATCAATGTTCTAACCAGGAACTATCAACCCTCTAGTGCACAAACAAGCTGCATTATTCCAAACACTGCAGTTCACAGCAGTGGTTGAAGAGTTGTATTTATTGATTTTAGTTCAGCTTTTAATAAGATCAGGACTGACCATCTTATTAAATCGACTTTTTAAACTTGATACCAATGGACATCTTGCACTGTGGATCAAAGACTTTTTATCTGACCGCCCCCAAATTATCTCTGTCCAAGGCTCCCTGTCTGATGATACCATTTTGAATACTGGGTGTGGCAAACCAGACTGCCACACGCCACATAAGTGGCTTTCTGAAGGGTTCCCAAAACAACAATGACGCAGGAAGGTGGTGAATAATCTGGTTTATTGTCAAGTTTGTTACATGACATGGACAGAGCAGATGGTAACAGTGTTAGCGCTCTTCCCAGTGTGTGTGGTGGTGGCTGGTTTAACCTGTGGGCCTTGATTAGGCAATGGCCCACAGGTGTGCAGCCTCACCCAGCCAAACCAATCAATCAGTGACTCTGGCTAGGTGAGACTGCTTAAACCAGCCACCAACCACACACATGCCACACTGGGGTACGCCAAGGTTGTATTTACAGGTAATATTGTTGTTGTATCTCCTGCACTTTGTATGATGTATAGAAATAAATGGATTATTTATATAGCGCTTTCATCCAAAGCGCTTTACATTGCCTCACATTCACCCATGGTGGTGTCAACAATGCAAGGCAACAACCAGCTCATCAGGGTTAGGTGTCTTGCTCAGGGACACCTCGACAATTAGCTAGGTGGAGCCAGGGATCGAACCAGCAACCTTCCGGTTGCCAGACAACTGTCGCTACCTCCTGAGCTAGTGCTGCCCCTAAATTAAATGCAGATTTATGAGACTGACTTTTGTCTTTTTGACAGATGACATGGTAATGGTGGGTTTAATGTTTAAGACTAATGACGAATTAGAGAGTTCCTACTTTAATCACATCAACAATCTATTACCATGGTGTCAAGAGAGTGCTTTGCTTATGAATGCTAACAGACCAAGGAACTCGTTGTCAACAATAGGGGTGGGCAACCAATGTGTCAGTCGTAGTTTTAGGAATTGATTTAGACACCAATGTACTTTTTAATGAGCCTTCAAGGACCCTTCATGTCCTTTGTTTAATGTATTTGAAAAACTCTTCAGGAAAACGATATAGGGTACCGACAGCAACGACAAATATCTTTAAGAGATGTTTTATTCCATCCTGTCATCTTACTTAACAAAATACTTTTTTATTAGATATTAGTGATTGCTGCTGTCTTCATGATGTCTATTTAAGATATGTATTCATTGTTAATATTTGACTTTCATGCCAACCGTCTACTATTACAGGTCCACTAATTTTACTGATACGGGTATGTCTGTCTGTGAAGCCAAAGATGATTTCACGTGGAAATGAAATGTCCACAAGTGGACAATACAGATATAATCTAATCTAATGTTATACTGCAAATAAACTGACTTTTTTCTTTTAAACTTTTACTTTTGAACTGAGACACTCAAGTTTTCCTTGTAAAGAGTCATTTTAAAGAACGTAGCAAAAATGACACACACATACATACATATATATATAGATCAATATTAGCATAAAACACATCTGCACAAAATCAACGATTAAGTCATTACAAAGTCATTGAACCTGTCAGGAACTCGGATTGGTGGGAATCAAACCTGCGTCACTATAAGGCATGTCGCCTATGTGGTTAGAGCATTAGTGGGTTGAGCACCAAGCCTCTTTAAGCACTCTTTAAGCTTCAGCTGTTGTTTTAGTCAGCACTACTGAGCGTCCTTGTCCCTGGATAAGTAAATACAGCCTCAGTTTTACAGTTCTCAACTTATACTGTTGTTGTAAAAGTACCCACTATCAGTAGCTAGTGGGTCACGCGAGACATGTAGCTAAAACCTTTTAGTAGCTTTGTCTGATACAGTCAGCTCTTTTTTTTCCAGATCTCTGCATGATCTCCATTAGTTGTTGATGTTATGATTCAATCAATATATCTGTTTGTTGTTCCAAAGTTGACTTACCTCGTCTGATCATACCGCCATTTTCCTACTTTCGTACGACTCTCATAGTTTTACACGTCACATTCAGCAGCTTACAATGCAAGACCTTTATTTATATGTGTAGTATAAATAAAATGTATCGTAAAAGTTGTATAATGAAAGTCTCTCCAATTCAATAGAAGTAAAGGGATAAAAGAAGGGAACAAAGATTTCCTGAAGAAGACATTGTCCGACTCAGAGCGGTTGAACAGCTGGCTTCTGTAAAGCCTGGGATTCATACTGGGAGAGACAAAGAAGTGGATTTATTTGGCTAAGAAATACTGCAAAAAGGGCTTTTTAATCTAGAGCAATTTCTGACTTTTCCTCAGGGCACCTCATGCCTGGTCTATCATATAATGGCCATGCAAATCGTTGGCCACACAGGACAAAACAACATTTTATTAAGTGTCTCTTAGTGACGGTTTACTGCAGTGCATTCAGACTTAATGCCTTTAAAGACAGATTATGTTGAGTTAAGTCTCACCCCCACTCGGACACCTGTCCTCCTCCTATTGGAATATTCTAGAAGATGGCTCAATATTGCGTCTGTGGAAGGTAGCTATAAGCTATAGCTGCTACTCAAACCAACAGGGTTAGTGCAGGCGAAAGGATTTTTTTTCTTTTAATAGTTGGTCAGGTCTCATACCAGATGAGATTATATAACATTAGATTAGAATCCACTTCTACATTCCAGTCATTCATTTCGACTCATAATATATACATAAGTTCGACAATGACATGGTTTTGAGCAGCACATACATCGATTTTTAGCTCCCAAGTTTGATCTGTCTCGTTTTCATACTTGAAGTATGATAGCGCTATTTTTACACAGACCTAAGTTGATTCTGTGCCCCTCCGCTGTGTAGGCTATATCCCCACACACTTTGTTCATGTATTTATATAAAGACTGTATGTTTATGTAAGGACTTGAGAGAGCTCAAACTCTAAAAGCCAACAAGAATAAAAGCCGTTTTCTCTCAGCTGTGTCTTTTTGGGAACATTAATGAATGGAAGTTATTTGCTCCTTGATCTTTATGCCTTTCTTCTCTGTTCTTCTGTCTTCTGGTTTCCCTGCAGTGTTAAAATATAAACTTCTTCATGACGTCCAGTCTACTTAACACTACACAAACGTAGAACGGACTTGATGTACACGAACGTAGAACGGACTTGATGTACACGAACGTAGAACGGACTTGATGTACCAATTCTTATACGTCAGTTATTCTTAACCATAAAAATAATAAGTACATGTCATCTGTACAAAATATGTATGGTTGAATTTGTCTTCACAATCCAGTCTTATGCTAT
>OMKP01035170.1:0-11465 GCA_900302375.1 Bathygadus melanobranchus | reverse complement strand
ACACAGACACACACACCCTGATATAATGGGTGCATTCTGTCCAGTCTTTTGGGATAACTACTATGTACGCTATCTGCTTATCTGTCTCCCATGAACTGCAGATTATTACTGAGTAATACCATAGAACGTTCTCATCATTGTGCATGTGTGTGTGTGTGTGTGTGTGTGTGTAAGAAGACGTGTAACTTCCTGTCACGTTCTGTAACTTCCTGTAACTTCCTTGGATGAATGAAAGAACCTAGTTTTGTATCATATGTGCTGCACTCAACGTTTCAAAATTACACACACACACACACATACAGAGACACACACACACACACACAAACACACACACACACACACACACACACACACAGACACACACACACACACACACACATACAGAGACACACACACATACAGAGACACACGCACGCACGCACACACACACACAGACACACACACACACAGCCTACTCGTTGTTTGGCGACTGGTATAAAGATAGCCCTGCCGTGGCTGCGTGTCTGTCCACTTGCTGCTGTCAATCACAGGTGAAAACAAAATGGCAGCCGGGCAGAGCTGGGCGTTTTTCCTAGCAGGCAAGTTAATACACTCTTCTTTATATGATTCACTGTAACGATAACTGGTTCCCATTCGATGCCCTGTGACTTTAACACAGGGCACAGCGAGGCCTTGAGCTGACCCTAATTTGTTTGTATTTTATGGAAATATTGACAGATATGATCACACCTTTATGTCAGAGTCTCTTCAAGTCAAGTTTGTGTGTGTGTGTGTGTGTGTGATAAAGAGAAGGCCATTTGTGGGTGGAGGAAATGTACGATTTGCAATCAAGCTTATTCTGTTCTCTGTAATAACCTAATTTTTCTATGACTTTTGTATGTTATCGACATAGTATGTGCAGTCAGTTGTTTTGGGGCCAATGCAGATATCAAATTCTCCATTCCTGTGGGGAAGTTATTTACATATGAACTGATGAGGGAGACTTTCCAGAATGACTTTCAACCCCTGTCAGTCCTCAGTAAGAATCTCCTCCTACATCCATTCCATTACCCCGTTATTACACAATTACACATCATAACATCCACATAACATCTCCCCACTTTCGGTCTCTCCCTACACCGTACAAAGCTGGCATCCTGTATAATGACCCCATGGTGTTTAAGTGCAACCTGCAGTCGTTCCCAGACCTCCCAGAGTGGCTCCGCCTCACCCAGAGACACCCGTACGACAACGGCTTCCTCTACGGCACGCCCACCGCTGCGGGGAAGAGCATTATTGAGGTGTGTGAATATACCTGTCAGCTGCTCTTTTATAGAAACTCATTTTTGTCCGTTCGATTATTTGTTGGAATGGCTGTCTGTAGCATAACTATGTCAATAATGTCATAATATATTCAATATAGGCCTGCTGAACAAAAACTATATTCATTTAGTCGCGTACGTACGGGATTATATTTGTCTACTTAAATGTAATTCAATTTATTGTTTACAAATTATCTTTTCATCTAGAAATGCAATCAATTTACTAAAAGGTCTATTAACTTGTGTTTTACAGATCTATGCCATTAATAAACGAACTTATGAAACAACCAAGGAGAAACTAATCATTCAAGCCTTTGCAGGTATGCATTTATTAAGAAATAGGCCTGTATCTGCGTGGTGCTGTGGGTTTTAATTGGTTTATATGAAAGGGACAAATGGATGGTCTACTGGACATCACCCCCAAAGCGAACAGTGACGACGTGTTTATTTCTGTCCCCCCTGTGTGTATTGTCCCTAGAAAACATTCTGCCCTACCAGGCAGAGTTCTTCCTGAAGCTGAGGGAGGTCGAGAAGGTGCTGCCCTCTAACGTCCAGGACGAGATAAAGCGCGACCTTCAGAAGCTGTGGAAAACCACGGAGTTGGAGATAGTTAACGTCACAAACGCGCTGGACCGAGGAGGCAGAGTTCCCCTACCCTTGGCTGGCCACTACGAGGGGTACGTTTTAATGTCATGACCTATCAATTACGCTATTGGGTTTTTTTTTGCAATTGTTATTTTTTTGTCATATGTTCAAAGGCCCAGCGTTTTTTTTAAACTGAAAATCAATTCTACTTGCGTCAAAACTGCAGGCTCTGCACAATAGGCTTTTCACATACCGGTAATTAGCTTATTAGTTTCAAAGTAGGTTTCTGTTACATGCTGACATATCAGAGGCTGCTTAAACCACACACACTCCAGTTTCTTTCACTGAAAACAATTAATTTTGCCTTTGATACCGATCTATTTTATTGTCTTTGACGCGTTAAATGTGATACTATTGTCTATTGGAAGGACCCCCATCTATCCGTCCGTGTGTGTGACGTCCGTGTGATGTTGGGTTAGGGTGTATGTGAAGGTGGGTTCAGAGCAGTATTTCTCAGACTGCCTGCTGAAGTTGCTGACCCCCGAGCAGCAGAGGCAGTGCCAGACGGGGGCCAAGGTGAAGATCCCCGGGGGCTGCAACTACTGCAACATACCCGGCAACTGCATCACCTGGTGCAAGACACAGCTGGTGAGAAAACTCTTTTTTTTTAAGAATTAGCCTGATAACAAGTTTGTTTTGGTCTATCTGCTTCCACACACATCATTTTAACCCCATTGACATACAATGTTATATGTAATGAGTCAATTGTCGGTTAAGATTAGGTTAAAACACAGCTGTAAACCAGTTCAGATAGAATGTATTGATTTTAAAGTGTGGAAGACATTTTATGGGTCTGATTGTAGTAAAAATGCTCTGCTCTTGGATGACCTTTGGCACCCCCCACCCCCCTTCCCTTCTATCACTATAAAACCTTTGTATCTTCTTCTTTGTACTGAAGACTTTCATCTTGTAACCGTGCTCTCATCAAACACCTACTTTTCACAATAAAGATCCCCCGCATCCTTTCTGTTCCTCGACCATGAACTCTTATTCACTTCCTGTTTTATTTATTGTTGTTTCGTTACCCTTTAGTTTGACTTCTCCAGTCCGGAGCCCACCCCGCCTCCCCCCACCACGGGCCCCGGGATTCTGGAGGACGGAGGGGTGTTCGACCCTCCCGAGTCTCCCCCCAGCAGGGACTTCCTCCCGGACTACCTGGTGACTGTGATCGTACCCCTGATCTTGGCCATCATCCTCTGTGCGTTGCTGGCCTACGTCATGTGCTGCCGACGGGAGGGAGTGTATGTCTTCACCTCAGACGTTTTGACTTTTTCATTTTAAAGGGCCCCTGTTTTACCACCAGGTGTGAGGGTGATTAGCCATTACGAGCCGTTTCAAAATTGTCATGTGACTAAAATTGTCATTGTGACATAGTGACATCACAAGTGGGAGTGTCCACCCAGATGTATGACGGGTAGATAAGCCCACCAGTTGGTACGGTCCACTGGGTAGGCTGGTAGACTGATCTAGTCATCATACTTCTGGGTGGACACTCCCACTTGTGATGTCACTATGTCACGATGACAATTTTAGTCACATGACAATTGACAATTGAAACAGCTTCACAGGCTCACACTAACACCTGGTGGTGTTGCCACACTGGGAGTTTAGCTTAGTATACCTTTAGTTTCAGTCGCTTAGCTTAAAACACATTTTTCTTCAAATGCTGATGTGTGTTATGCTTTCCTCACAGGGAGAAGAGGAACGCAAAGGCACCTGAGTAAGTCCATCATTTTAATTGTTCACCTTTCTTCATCACCATATATAAAATATTACAAACTCTCCATGTGCATCAATATGGCTCTGCGATTAGCCATTACAAGCTGTATCACCCAGATGTATGAAGACTAGATCAGTCTAACAGCCTACCCAGTGGACCGTACCAACTGGTAGGGCTTATCTATCCATCACACATCTGGGTGGACACACCCACTTGTGATGTCACTGGGGGGTAGTCACATGACAATTTTGAAACAGCTTGTAACGGCTAATCACACTCATAACCTTTAACTTTCGATTGAAAGAACCATGAATAACATGTCAAGCGTACAGTAGCTCAGTGGGTAGAGCGGTTGTCTGGTTCGATCCCCCGGCTCCGCCTAGCTAATTGTCGAGGTGTCCCTGAGCAAGACACCTAACCCTAACTGCTCCCGACGACCTGGTTGTTGCCTTGCATGGTTGACACCGTGGTCGGTGTATGAATGGGTGAATGTGAGGCAAATGTCAAGCGCTTTGGATAAAGGTGCTATATAAATGCAGTCCATTTACCATTTACCATGAATAACATGTCAAGCGTTCCCTCTCTCAACCTCTGCAGAATCCAGCTGTACCACCACTACACCATCCACGGGAACAGGGACGAGCTGAGGAGCATGGCGGCCGGGCGTGGCGTGGCTCCGCCCCTCTCCACCCTGCCCATGTTCAACTTCCGCACGGGGGAGAGGATGCCCCCCCAGCAGTCCGACAGCCCCACCGTCCCCCTCATCATGGCCCAGCAGTAAGGGGTGTGTCGACGCATGTTTAAAACTGCTAGTGGTGTGGCCCCGTGCAGCTGTCTGGAGAACCGCTCACCCGAAAAACATAACGCTCGACACTGCACGACCTTGGATCCTCAGCAATACACGCTACGGTTGTTGGAAATACGTGTACATACAGAGATTCCTCTAATTATAGTTAAATTATTGAACCTTTTAATGATCAGTTATATACTTTTGTGCAGTTTTTTGGAAAATGAAACATTTCTGGGATATGGGGTATTGTAGTGCCTTGGGTGTGTTGCGTGCCGAAAGTGACTGGGTTTGATCCCCAGTGTCCGAATGCTTAAACCCTAAGTCTTCTCCGTATTTCCTTATTAATTTAAGCTGTATTCAACTTCATCGTTGTATTTCTTCCCCCACAGCGAACCCTCCGTTGACTCCCTGCCAAGGTAAAGGTCTACCTTCCACGTCAGACAGGGTACATGCTTGTATCCTGTTGGTGTCTGAAACGGGGGCTGGGGTTTATCTTCCCCCAAATGTGTGCTGGAAACAAGAACCACACTAAAAAAATGCTTTCTTTTTCTTTGCAGTTTTGAGTGTTTATTGTGTTTTTAAAATTATAAGTAAGCCATTATATCCACTGAAAATATGACGTGATATATATCTGCTCGGTTGTGTTTTTATTATTATTATTAACGTTTATGTACACAGAGGTGACACTAGAGGGCGATGTTGGACCGTGGTTTTTTTCTATATCCAAGTCACTCAGGTTGAATGCGTTATGACGGTCGTTGCAGTGATCAACTAATAACATACTTCCAATATCATATATACAAAAACTTAGATTTTCTCTAGTCATTCTGCAACCTCTCACAGCTGAATAAAAACATGATAAAGAAAAAGTACGCTTCCAATTCCTGTATTATTAGTCTTTGTAGCTTGTGGCTATCAGTTAACTGTATGTAGCTTCATTTATTCGCTTAGTTTGTTTCTTTCATAATCTTCCAAGACGCATTATGCTAATATTGAAACATGATTCATGATTTATCTTAGCGTTATTTGTTGGCGTTGACACTGCTTCCAGTGTAGTTCTCCAGACATGTCACTTCTTGGTAAAAATATACCTCAAGGTCCGGTTTCTGCATGTGTGTTTATTTGGAGCGAGGAAGTCAACATGAACCAACCTGCCCTAGATGTCTGCACCCTGCCCTGCAGGCCTACTCCTGCGGTACAAATGAAAGACACTGCCACAGGTAAAGATTACCAGCTTTTTTTTTGTTTATTGAAAAATATAGCTGTTATTTCAAAGAACAGAGTGGGAAGCGGGTAAACATATATTATTAATATACAGGGGGTGAAAACAGCACATACTTTATTAGATTACAGCCACCAGGTACAAAACAAAAGGCGCTCTACAGCCAAGCGTTCCGCCTGCCGTTTCTTACGATGGTTATCTACTTTACCCTCTTCATCGTTAATTTCTTTTTTAGCAGACCAAACCCACAATCTCCCAAATCATTTGACGTATGAAAAGGTGGCCGAGGGAGCTGTACGGTGGACGACGTCATCCACCCTCGTGTGTCTGTCTGATAGCTCCACTATTTCCTTTTTATTGCTGAATGAACGCTCTCTGCGCGTGTTAAAGGATGGCACAACGTGTAGACGTGTTATTTTGTGTTATTTTGATGAGAGCGGCGACAGTGAAGCCTCCTCCTGCCGGTAGTATTTCTTCCGAGTGTCAGCTGGCGTGTCGACCACCGGGTCCGATCCGAAAGTTACTTTACCAACCAAATCAAGATTGAAACCAAAAATGAAACGCAGCACAGCCCAGATGTTTGGCCTGTACAGAGTCTGTGAGGGAACTTGACGCACGTACATAAATCATTCGATCACAAAACAAAAACAGACAAAATATACATACTTGGTAAATACATTTTCCTTCCCAATCATTTGGCTGGTCCTTCTAAGCAGAAGTGGACATGACAGTGATCCACACAAGCCAACGTTAGTTTCTCCCACTTGTGACCAGAACCACTTACATAAAAAAAAACAAAAGACAAAACCACAAAGACAGAATGAAAGAAGTCCATGTATTAATGTTCCAGAAAGACCCGTGCCGTATCCCAATTGGTTCACTCGTGCCCTATGTAGCATCATCCATTTCGTAGTGTGGTCCAAAATCTGACCGTACAATTCTGGTTCCCACACTTACTGCACTACAGTGTTGTGTATGCTATAAAGGGATTAAACAAGGGAACGAGGGAACAAGTGAACCGATTGGAACACGGCCGCGGAGTGGGCGAGGCCTCTAAAAGCCTCAACAGAAGGAATCGTGAAGGGATACTATCCAAGCATCTGACCTCTGCCGGTCCTAACCTCTGCCAATCACAGGCCGGATGCGGTTGCTTAGTGACCGGCTGGAACTATCGGAGGATTGGTCGTTCATTTTTGTCATCTTTTTTCTCCAGATGCATCAGAGGAGGTGAGCATTGTTATAACCCACAAAGCCCGGCCTTTCAGCTACACTTCAATGATCTCTGCATACAACAAAGGAGACATCGTTGATGCCCATCCAATGAAGTACATACAAATACTACTTTTCTTTTTCCATCCTCAAATTGCAGTAAACATTGACGTAAACTCTTGCCTAGGAATGCGTGTTGTGGTTTGGATGCAGTGCAAACCTTTTGTTTTTCTGTACAACTCTTGTCTCAACTTACAGACATCTTTCTTTTCACCGCTCACCCACCGAAACCCCTCGTGTGTACGAGGGACAGCAACAAGCCATATCTCCCATGACAACCACAATTAAGACTCCATAGCCAGTTCGGTTTTCAAACACCGATCAAAGGAGACAAACATTTACAGGGTTTGTACCAAAGGCCTCCGCAGGGCAATAATTCACATTTTGTCCTTTTACATTTCACCAAAAGTAATCATTAGCATAAAGAACGAATGACACTGTGAAAGTCAGTCAGCCGTTACAGCCACAGTAGGCCAGCAGCAGCGTGGACATGACCTACGCTAGTGTTGTGTCTACTGTTGAGTCATGCACACCGAGAGCCTGTTCACCAAGCCTTGAGGGGCCACAGCTGGCTCATCAAAGATGACCGAAACTTAAAAAGGAAATCCACAAATCCAAAAACCCACCCGCAAAAAAAAAAAGAGAGAAGAACAACAAACCAACTATCCGCAATGAAAGGTTTTAGCGTGGTACAAAAGACGCACAGGAATGCCAAGCATGTGTCCCTGATAACGATACTAAACAAAGCATAGAGCGGCCCGCTAGGGTTAGGAACGAGCTAACGTTAAAGGTACACAGCTGATGATAAAATAAGGGGCCACACAACACCAACTAACTCAATAATGTATGTACACAACGTGAAGGGAAACACACACAGACAGAAGCGATCACCCTCGGCAAGCAGAAACGGTCTAAGTATGCTAATAGCCATTTAATTTCAGTGTTTTAGTGTCGCTGCCACACTAGAACACTGTGACTGTCTGAATAGGGCACTGTGTGTTATTACTACGACTTCTATGACTACTACGACTACTCCCACACACATTAGGATACAATCCGTTCATTTTCCCTCCCCTCTAGCGACCCTCTAGAGGGTCTCGTGTCCTTGTTCCTCCCCACCGTAGATGTCGTATAATCTCAACACACTGTGTGTGGGGGTTTTGAGTGTTTCAAGCATGGAAGATGTTCATCAGAATGGTCCATCTGGAATGTAACCCTGGAAATGATCATTTAGAAAAATGTAAGACTTAAGTGTTTTGGCATCATCATCATCATCATCATCATCATCATCATCATCATCATCATCGTCGTCTCTATACAAAATGGATGTGGACTCTCGCTGTTCTCGGTGTCCGTTTTCATTTCCATTCACAATCAGTTCATGATTTCATGAGTCCGCTCATGTATGGCCACAATAAGGTGATTAAGGCTTAATAACAAGATTTATTTATTCTTATAGTAAGTAAATTGGACAAAGTGCAGAGAGATTAAGACCCATATATAGCGCCATTGTGTGGCCCGTGCTGGTTTTACATTCCCCTCTCCCACAACATGCCACTCTTTCTCTCTCTCTTTCTGTCCTTCTGTCTGTCAGTCTGTGTCTCTCTCCCCCTCAGTTTTGCGACAGCTTCCTGGATCACTAGTATTATGCACCTCCAAATGTACCGTCCCTCCACGACCAGCGATGAGCGGCGATCCCCCTTCTGCCCTCACACCCGGATCTCGTCGTCGTCGTCGTCCATGAAGGAGAACTCACGGTCGTCCTCGCCGCGGGGCGAGCTGTACTTGGCACTGTCCGTGTCTCCCTCCAGCAGGTGGGCGTGCGCTTTGTCGTCCAGGGCGGCCGAGCCCGAGCTGGACACGGAGCAGCTGTCCAGGTGATGGTGCTTACCCCTGGCCTGCAGCTCCGGCGTGTAGGGCTGCACGGCGGCCTTCTGCGGGAGCATGCTGCGCGGGGGCCTGGCGGGCGCCCGCTCCACCGCCTCCACCTCCTCCACCTCCACCTCCATGGGGGCGCCGAGCGAGGGCGAGCCCCCGCTCTCGCTGCCCTTGCCCTCCTCGTAGCCCAGGTCGTCGTCCTCCCAGGCCTTCTTCTCCATGACGCTGAGGATGTCGCTCAGCATAGACGGCCCCAGGTCGATGTTGAAGGACATGATGGACTCGGCGTGCTTCATCCCCCCCCCGCGGGACATCGGCGGCGGCAAGTCGGTGAGCTCCCCGAAGTTGTGCTCGTCGAATTCGGCGTCCATGGTCGCCATGGCCACTGCCCCGCCTCCACCACCATTGGCCGGTTTGGGGTCCGTCTCAGACATCCTCTTCATGGGACTGGACGACACGCTCTTGGGCAGCCGGTGGCCGAAGTGGGCGTCGTCTTCGTTTAAATAGGGCAGGGAGATGGCGCTTTTCACGTAGGCGGAGGAGCCACCGGAGGGCGCCGTCACGCTGCTCTCGTACTTATCCCCGCGGTTGATGGACTGCGAGCGCTTGCTGCTGCGGAACGTGCGGGACAGCAGCCCCGGTTTGTGGACCGGGGAGTCCTGCTTGGGCTCGGGCTCCTTGGGGGGCGCCTCGCCGGACCGCGTGCTGAGGAACGACGTGTCCCCGAAGGCGTCGCCGCCGCGGCCCACGTGCATGGTGTGGCGGAAGTCCCCCAGCGGGGCGCTGATCATCTCGGCCGTCAGGTCGGCCCGCGACCGCCTCTTTGACTGGCTGGAGCTCGACACCAGCTGCTTCAGGATAGGCATGGTGGCGGCCTCTCGCTTATAAGTCCCCCAAGGCTGAGCGGTAAAGAACGAAATTGGTGCGCGGAGACTTCAGACGAGCGCTTACGAATTCAGTGATGGAAAGTGGGCCGGGGTTGTTGTCAAAGAGAGAGGAAGTCCAGGTGTTTGATGTGTGCAGCCATTACAATGCCCCTGAACCACGACGGCGAGTCCACGTCTCGTTTCGATTCCTGGATCAACCTGTGAAGAAGAAGAAGAAGAAGAAGAAAGAGAGAGAATTAAGGCCAATTCCAATATAATGTAAACTAAACTTGGCAGCACTGCTGGAAACTGAACATTAATAACACGAGGGGGTTGTTTTATAATGCTCTAAACTTTTCCTACGAGGAGCTAACATAGCATTTAAATGCTACTCCAGTGAGCCACTGCCATTTTGGAAGCCACTTCTTCGTGGCCTTCCCCTCCGGTTTTGATCCTCATCCACGGTGGAAACTTTGCCGTGCCATGTCTTGGAAACAAAGCCTTTCTTCTCCATCCAGAGCTCTGTGAAAGTGTTACGTAATGGGGTAGAACAGCTTCCTGGAACCAAGCTCTCACCTCCTCCACTCGTCGCTTGAATCCACTAATGAGGACCCAGACTTCAGCTGTTAACTTGTAGACTCGGTTATCGTTGTGAAAAGCGAAAATGCTTCTTTTTTTCCCCCCAAAAACATTTTAATAGAAATTCTTCGTGGATAGGCTCCTACTGGGCTGTGGTATTCCCTCCATTCGGGCCCCTTACTGTTACATAACCAGCCCGACACAGGATACTGAGAGAGAGAGAGAGAGAGAGAGAGAGAGAGAGAGAGAGAGAGCGAGAGAAGGCCCATATACAGCCTTTTCGTTGAGGGAATGTCTTGGCTTTATTCCCCCTCTCCTTCTGTGTAAAAGGTACAAACACAGAGTTTCATTTCGCCTTCAAGTCGCCATCGGAGGTCTTAATGAAGCCTGATCCGTGTCTGTGTAAAAGGGGTAAACTGGAATGCGAGGACAGGGGTGTGGCGTTTTGAGGATCTGTTATGTGTGCACATTTCTCCAGCGTCTTCCATTTCTGACCGCACAAACAAGTTGCTCGCACGTGTCCGCCATTCTAACGCTACGCATCAGCATGTTGCGTATGAAAGACGTGACAGAGATGTGCACAGCGAGCACAAACACCACTATTACTGTTTAGAAAGCAGAGAGGGAGAGACAGAGACCGAATGAAGCGGAGCAGCATTTCTTCAGCTCGAAGCAACTCCAGAAGTACAGACAGGCGGCGTTCTGCTTAAAAGCTTCCATCAGCGCGAGATCACATATCTTATTTAGTTAGCTAACACTCGCGGTACTTTGTTCCTCTCCATCTATTTGGTTTGAAGGGAGATGAAACGGAATACTAGGCGGCTCTCATCACAGCACCTTTCAGATGTGTTATTTTTCAACCGAGCGGGATACGGCGCGGGCCTGGTCTAGTGGTACACTGCAGCTAACACGGGTTTTAATGTGCGATGGAAGAGAGACCTTGACAACGCCGAGGCTTGGGATGCAGAGACTCCGGGTTGAGCTCCACTGCAACAAAAAAAAAGCCTTCTTGAAATCCTCCTGAGCCACTTCAGCGCCGTGGCCCTTTGACCCCTCGGTTCGATGCAATCTGAATCTGTCCAAGTGGGAGTGGAGACCAGCTTTGTCTGGTCAGACCCCCATGCCTTACACTGGGGGATTTTCTCTCTCTCACTTCTCTCTCACTACCTCTCTCTCTCGCTACCTCTGTGTGTGT
>OMKP01035150.1:0-14223 GCA_900302375.1 Bathygadus melanobranchus | reverse complement strand
CTGTGTTTCGTGCCCTCTCTCTCTCCGTGTCTCTTTGTTTCGTGCCCGTGCCCTCTCTCTCTCTCTCTCTCTCTCTCTCTCTCTCTCTTGCCCTCTCTCTCTCTCTCTCTCTCTGTTGCTTTCCCTCTCTCTCTTTCTCTCTCTCTCTCCATCTCACTCTCTGCTCATAAACGGGGGGTGGGGGGATTGAGAAAAAGAGAAATAAATAAAGTCAGAGGATGTTTGAACAAATAGAGGAGGAGGAGAGAGAAATATGACCATAAACAGAGGGAGGAGAGGGCCCTGGGGGGAGAGAGAGCGAGAGACAGAGAGAGAAGACAAAATAAACTAAAGAGATAATAGATAAGAGAGGAGGAAGAGAAAGAAGGGAGGAGAAGAGAGACTAGAGACTATTAGTCAGTGTAAACCCTGTACGTTCACATGGAGGCTTTTAAGGGACAAAACTATTTATATACATACATAAATGATACATGTATAAATATATAATCATATAACAAAATACTTGTAAATAAGGCATTAAATACATAAATGTTACATTTATGTATTTGACATTTCTTTTGCCCCCTTCCCTCAAGAGGCCCTTTGCCAGGCAAATAAAATAAAATAAACTGACTTCCTGCAGCGAAATAAGTAAAATGTGTGAAATAAAATGTGTCAACGTCATCCATCCAAAGTGGGGCGGACTCTACCCTGTGATTGGTGGTTGAACTTGAATCTACTGCTTTTGCCAAATTCAAGATGACAGCCGCTGTTGAAGATCTTAATGAAATCTTGCGTGCTACAATGGAGGACATGTTGGCTGTAGCTGAACCGATGGATCAGATGGAGGGCTTCACTGAACCGATGTGGAATGATATCGGCCCTGACTGACACAGAAATGACTGAAGCTGTATTCACAATCATCGCAGAGATAGTTCAGCAACAGAGGCTGCAGGGTGATATGATGGAGTGGGCTGATAGACAGACTCAATAGTCAGGTTGTTACACACCATTTACATCTGCAGTCTGACTGCCTCCACTCTATAGACCACTCTCCATTAAAGTTGTGGTTGACTTCGGCAGTACACACGACATCAGACTACATGACTGGGAACATGCGGGGGTACACACATGAAGACTCTACTATCTGATTATCTGTACCCTCCTAAAACTCTCCAAATCTCCCAATTCATGACATCCTATTGGCCACTCTTAGTATGAAAAAATCTTCCATGGGAGGCAGCAAAATTGTGCGTGGAATTGTGTGTGTGGAGACCCCTACCCTACACAACTGAATCAACCGACTCCACCTGCCCAATCGGCGAGTTTGTCGCCTGGTGACTCAACCGATTTCCATGGGGGAGGGGGATTCGATTTTCCCTAACCAATCACGAGAGACCTATGTGTAGCCATGCCAACATACTGGTTTGACCAGGGTTATAGGAGTGAAGCGAAGTAAAAACAAACTACGATGTTGGGAGATTGAGAAGTCTATGTAAAATAAATGTGTTAATCACGGGGCTCATCTCAAATTAAAGATTATTATTCAGCAGAGCAAACACAAAAGAGAGCCCATTAAGTGAACATTCTGAGATGTCCGGGTAATTCTCCAATATACACCCGGTGTCTATTCTGGGAGGATTTGTGTCAAATGTTTTCGACTTCTTGTCAGGGTTGAAAATTCTCTAATTATTCTAAAGAAATGTCGATGGGAGCTGCTGTCAACAGTGTTCATCCTGGCCGTGGTGCTGATTGGCTAATCATTACTCCCCCCCACGGCGCTCATTGGATAATCGCTTTCAACCGAGAAATCACTGTCCAGAATCAGCTTTGTGGAGTGGGCGGAGTCAAAGGTGTGGACCCAGGCGATCACGCAGCAGCGGGGGGCATGTCTTCAGGGTGATCGAAGAGATCAAAGCCTGCTGGGTCTGTAATACTGTTTATTCACCAATCAGAGGCTTTAACCCGCCCCCGACTTTTGATGGATGAAGTTGACACATTTATTTATTTCGCTGCAGCAAGTTACACTATGGATAAATAAAAGTAGATATAAATATATAAATAAAGTAAGAAATAGATAAATAAATGTGTGAATAAATAAGTGACTCATCTTAATATAAACATGTTTCAATTAATCATAGCTAGCTAAAAAGCTACTGTACCCCATTGTCATTGCATGACATATCCTGTGTCAGATCTTTAGCACAGTTTGTATTAGCATAGTTTGTATTAGCATAGTTTGTTTTAGCATAGCTTGTATTAGCATAGTTGCATTAGCATAGCCGGCATTAGCATAGCTAGTATTGGCAAAGCATGTCTTGGTGTATTACACTGATCCGGGGCGCTGGTAGCCGTTGGTGGCGGTGGCGTCTGTCTTGCGGCGGATCACAGATTGTTTTGACGGGAGGTCCGGGTGGTTGAGGGGTATGAAGCTCTCTTTGGGCTCCGGGACCGAAAGGTTCTGGGTGGATCCAGAACAGCTTCTCCGGCCTGGAGATTTCAAACATTACGTCAAGTCACACGTTACAGAGAAGACAGCTGCAATCCACAGTATCTAAACACTAAGCTAGTTGCTAGCTAGAAGGAACACAAACATGCAAAACCATGTTACAAAAAGGGGAAATAGAGGCTTGTGCTAAAAGTTATTTTACAGTCTTTAACTAGAGTTACATTTACAGAGGTTGGTTACGTAGCATTCTCTGGATCTGGAAACGTTACAATGCTCATGGAAGCAAATGGAAATTAAGACACTTGGATCAAAAATCTGATCAAGTGTCAACATAAATATGATCAACATATAACCTAGCAATTATAAGCTTGACACTTGTTCTATTGACCTAACAAGGGTGAGAGGAATACAGAGTCATGCTCCTGCACACCAGAGAAGAGCCCAGCATGGAAAGATCTTTGAATGCCAGACATCAATAAATCAATGACAGCCAAGGCTCAGGTCAGCCAGAAGAAACTCTTACCGTCAGAGATCTGCAGCAATCTGAGGGACGAGACCGAAGTGATGCCTGGCTGGGGGTGCACTACCTGGGGGCTGCTGTGAGGGGCCTTCACGGGGGCCTTGGGGGTCGACCTGGTGGTCCCCCCTCCATCACCGCCATTCGCAGGGAGTGACGCCATGCTGAGGGTGTCGTCTGACTCCCCGTCAGTTCGACCTGAGGTGGATTCGGGGCTGCTGAACCAGGTGCTGCTCCGACGCTCTTCGTTGGACCCCCGTGGCGAGGAGGACCGACGGGGGACGACCACAGGGGCGCGTTCGGCGAGCAGTGGGGGCGAAGCGGTCTTGGAGGAGTTGTTCTGCTCGGAGGAGTGCGAGGACAGGGACTCCATGCTGCCCATTGGTGTGCTGCCAGGGCTGCTGCTCAGGGTGTCGCCTATACAGGGACCAGAGAACGGTAAACCAGAAGCACATTAAAACCTGGTTTACAGTGACCAGCGAACGGAAGATCAGAAACTACATTAAAACCTGGTTTACAAGGACCACAAACACGTTAAAATCTGATTTACAAGGACCACAACCACATTAAAACCTGATTTACAAGGACCACAACCACATTAACCTGATTTACAGGGACCACAAACACATTAAAACCTGATTTACAGGGATCAGAGAGCAGTAGATCAGAAGCACATTAAAACCTAGAATACATGGAGGAAAGGATTTAATGTCAGGCCAGAAATCATGGAAATGTGTAATAATGTGTGAGTGGCATGTTATATATGACCTTATATACTATGCCATTATATTCCTATTGAATACATGTGCCTTTGGATAATAATAAACTCCAGACTAGACTCCAGTAAAATGTTTAAATGTCCATTGAGATGTAGATTGAAGACCATGGATGTATTATAAGAAGTTGACAAGTTGATTCTGGTTCTACAAACCCAGTAAACGTGTAAAATGAGAGGAGTCTGAAAAGACCAACTGATTGCAAACGGAGGCTCACTTGACTGCAGTGTTCTGTAGTCTGTTTGAGTGTAAACAGTGAACCCAAATTTTGTTTAACCCAGAGTTAATGCATCATTAATCAAGGCTTACAAAATATGTTAGCTAGGCATCGTGGCTCTTTTGAACTGCACAGTTCACATACAATGATCACTGTATGCTCAATATTCTACACAAATAAATAAAACAATGTTTTTGCATTTTGGGCTAAACACATTTTGTTGCAAGGTGTTAAAGGGCCCATATATGCAAACAGAATCTCTAATGATCCCTAACTACAAGGAAACTACTTTGATTGGGTTCAGTGATGTGCGAGGAAGTAAGATATGAATAGAACAAGTGTTTAAGCACTTAATTAGGTTAAGAGAATAATTGCTAGGTTAAGAGAAATACGGTCAAGGACCACTGACGACAACCAATTGAGAAACTGGCCTCACTAGCCTTTCTACACCCTGGTGGTGGGTGTGATACCCTGGTGGTGGTACTCACTGTCTGCGTCGGCCAGGCAGAGGGTCGGGGTGTACAGGCTGCGTGGCTTCCGGGGTCCAGTGGAGAGACAGATGGCCCGGTTCCTCCGGGACTCGGGCCGGTTCTGGGGCTGGGGCAGGGGCACGTTAGGGTCTGGCTTCTGGTGGAACACCTAAGAAAGCACAAGTATGGGAAAAACACAGGTGCATTTGTACAATTTAGGTATGGCAGTGCACCAGCATAGACACAGCCAGTCAAATAAATATACATTGACCACGCTGGTGTTCCTACAGGAACAGGAAGTAACTTTACCCTATTATTGATGACCTGTGAAAAGGGTCCACTGGCAAAATGTCTAGTCTTTTCTATCTATCTTCTATCTTTTAAAAAGGTTTTACTACTAGTTACTATTGCATCTTTTAGCAATTTACAGTGGCACTGTGAATTGTACAGTGTTAGATATAGTATAGTTTTAGATATATTAATAAGCAGGTAGGGTTAGCGTATCTTGCTCAAGGACACCTTAATGGTGTCTAAATATATATAATGTAAACCAATCATATTCAGTATATCTAAACGGTCCAATATTTGAAAAACCTATACAAAAGAATGTATGTAAATCATACATATTTACCAATCAACTGTTTGTCGCCATGTGTGTTCATTACAATAACAGTAATATGAATAATAACAATATGTGAGGTATGAAGGAAGCCTGCTCACCTTCTCAAAGTTCTCGATCAGGATCTCCACCACTATGTTCTGGAACTTGATATTCATCATGGCCGCCACCGTCTCCTCTTGTGACCTCATCAGCGTGGGACCGAAGATTACACCCAGGTTGGACACCGTCATCAGGTTGAACTGGCTCTGGGTGGAGACCCTGTAGCAAACACCACCACATAGACTGAGCTGGAGTAGCACCACGGATCACAACGGGAACTGGCTAGCATTTAGCATTTACTCTGAACATTTACATTTTCGTAAATCAAAACCGGACAAGTTATAGTGCTGCACAACCCAGTTAAAAACAGTTAAAACAACAATAACCGGATGGAGTGCAGAGTAGCTAAAGAATCAGAAATTCACTTCATTAGTCATTCTTTTAATTGTGCAAACAGGTACAGGAGACAACACATTCTAGAAGTTGGACAGCATGTTGTCAGATAAACACACTAGCTCATACTCATTACTTATTATTTGACTAATCTTCTATTGTCTAACAACTTCATCTTAACATAACCTTTGTTATTATCTCTACTTTCTTCCGTGGCGATTCGTTGCAAGGTCAGGCAACACCACAGTGTGGGTTGTGACGAACTTGTTGGGTTAGGGTTAGGGTTAGGGTTAGGGTTAGCATCTCAAGTGAACGCACCTTTAGGGTTATGCGGGTGCCAACCACTGCTGATATAAAATACGTTTGTAGTCACCACAGAAGATTTCTGAAGAAAAAGTACTAACTTCAATTTCCCCCCCTTTAAAAAAAAAAAAGGTCACGTAAGAAGTATGATTATCCGAACAGGAGGGGGTGGTTCTTTGAAGTCATGAGATGCGTGATCTCAAACATTATATTATAACATTATACATATATATCATCTCCCAGCTGAGGGCTTCGTTAGTTGTTTGTAAGCCCCAGTATGAGAGTTGAGGCAGCAGGGGGGAGGACTCATACATACGTGAGGAGGTGTTGGATCAGGATCTCCAGCATCTCCTTGTTCCTGTCAGGCAGCTTGTGGACGAGAGCATGCACAGCACACACTCTGTAGTTCTGATCATCCGACTCTGGGAGGAGGATGAGGAGGAGGAACCATTATCAACATCATCATTAAACTGGTGTACAGGACAGTGTAGTGGCTAGGGTGTTCCATGACCAACCAAAAGGTACTGGGTTCGATCCTACCTGTACTCGTCCTTGAGCAAGATGCCCTCACTTTGGCTAAAGTGACTCATAAATGACTAAATAGAATATAATATATAAATAGATCAACTAAAATCTATAAGATTCCTGACCTGTTCGTATGGCGAAACTCTCCAGGGCTAACACACCTAACAAGGATAACTCTTAAAAATGACCAATGAGGGCAACCCCTAATGAGGCTAACCACTAAAAATACCTTTTTATAAGGACTAACCACTAACGAGGCTAACCACTAACGAGGCTAACCACTAACAAAGACAACCGACTAATGGGGATGGGGGTTTACAAATAACGAGGCTGCCCAGTAACGACGCAGCACTTACAAACCCTTAAGGAATAACTTTGCCACTTTTCAACCTCATCTCTCTCTATCTGTATCAGGGATATAGTGTGGAAAACGCCTGCAGCTGTTGCCGATGCTCTCTGTGTCTCTGGGGCGCAGCACAGCTCAGATGGTAAATCTTATGTAAGATGGTGGGTAAAAGAAGGGAGATCTGGGTACAGGCAACATGGAGGAAAGGTAAAAACTGTTCATTTGCATAAACGACCCACATTGAAATGATACAAAGCCGATTGAACAGAGGCTAAGATCCCCTTTAGCGAGGACGAATGACTTACTGACGGCCAGGATGAAGTCCTTGTGCAGATTAAAGGTCATTAGAGGCTCCGACAGACACCTGGTGGAAAGAAAGAAGAATCCACTCAAATCATTTACCTCTCAGAGGCCGCTGGTCGTGTGTGTGTGTGTGTGTGTGTGTGTGTGTGTGTAAGAGAGAAAGAGATAAAGGGGGGAGAGTAAAATGAAAAGTGCGAGAGGGAGAAAGTAAAAGGGAGAGAGGGCAAAATAAAGCGAAAGGGAGAGAGACAGAGAGAGAGAGAGAGAGAGAGAGACAGACAGAGAGAGAGATGTCCCGCCCAGCAGGGGCTCAACTGACTGCAGGCTAAGTGCAGCTGGTTTAAAAGAGGAGGAGGTAATGATGGTCCCTCAGCTGGAGGGCGCCCTGACCTCAGGTAGTTCTTCAGGCCACTTGTGATGGTTTTGTTGTCCCAGGTGTCAGCGTCCAGGTCCATATCCACTGCTGCTTTGGTTGCTGTTGGAAACACTTGGATGAACTATTGACCTCGTCCATGATACAGCAAACTAACGTGACCACCCATGAGCGGTGTCACAAAGGTGCTTATCAACTTGTTAAGTCAACCCAGGTTTGTGTAAAAGGGGCAGTGTTTGCAAAATATGATCAACATATGATCAACATATGATCCAACATGGACAAGCAACCGAAGCTACATAAGATGGGCAAACTATAACATACATAATATTAATAATAATAATATAATAATAATAACAAATATGAATAATTTAAAAGAACAACATTGCTGCTGCTACCAAAGGCAGGAAGGAAAGCTGGCAAAAAGCTGTGTGAACGATAAGTTAAAAGGCTTATCAATACATAGATCTGACTGTAATTCTAACTGTGTATTCCATTAAATGTGTTGCTTATGTATTCTTATGGTGTGTAAGCCTTATTCTTTCAGCTGAGAACTGATTGGTCGGTAGGTGGTGCTTTTATACGTGTTCATCTGTGATCTCAAACATAACCAGTTTCCATGGCGATGTACCCCGGTAAAAAGTGAACCACCGTTGTGACACAGAAAACCCAACTCCTGCTTCGTAGTGCAGGCCTCAGGATGCCATAACAACATGGTTCAACAGAGCAGGTTTATTACGCGATTACACAAAGCAACCAATAGATGGACACCTCTTACCATGTAGCAGAGTTTCACCCTACGAGGACACGAAGTTACACTGAAGTGTGAGGTATAGTTAACCATATAACCTGGACTAAAATATCCTTCAGTACATTATGTACTCAAACCAGCTACTGCTATGTTTATATTAACAGTGTTCATAGAAACACTTTCATGTCAACACCGTTAGTGCATCCATTCTCAGCATGGGTGGAATCGACTCCATGTTGAGCACCATAGGACCATCATCCCCTCTACAGTCCTCCCAAACCATTCCCATACTTACAGAAGGCCGTGTTCATGAGTTTCTGCACCTTGGAGTTGACCCCTCCGATCCTGTACAGACCCAATGTGTTTATCCCTGTTGGGAAACACACACACACAGGGGGTCAGTGGGCACGAGAGAGACACACACAGAGAGAGAGAGAGAGAGAGAGAGAGAGAGAGAGAGAGAGAGAGAGAGAGAGAGAGAGAGAGAGAGAGAGAGAGAGAGAGACACACAGAGAGAGAGAGAGAGAGAGAGAGAGAGAGAGAGAGACAGAGACAGAGACAGAGAGACAGAGAGAGGCAACTGCTTTGGCAATGTAAATGAGCAAGGAGTGAGGAATTGAGCGAGGCAGGCAGACAGACAAGACAAGCAGAGAGGTCAGAGGCCATCTCACCTGCTCTTTGAGAGAGAGAGAGAGAGAGAGAGAGAGAGAGAGAGAGAGAGAGAGAGAGAGAGAGATTGATTGGTACAAACAAGATTGCTATTGATATAAACAAGATAAATATGTCTTGTAAATATGTGTAATGACCATACTATATACTATCAAGTGTCCACATATCTTGTTTATATCAAGGTCTGATCATTCAGTGTTTGATTGGCAGCTGAGTTAGTTAAGGTGTTTCATTCAAATATTATTAATATATTAATATTGGAATATTATGATCTGACATGATGTATTAACATTTTGGGGGGATTTCTTTTGGCACACTGGTGGACAGGTGCATCATTTTCATTCTGAAAAATATTTCCTTATTGATCCTGGGGGAAATTGTTTCTGTTAGAATTGCTCTGCTCAAGACAACAGAAGAAATGTATTAAGTGTATAAGAACGAAGAAGCAATGGAACAAAAACACAGAAAAAAGAATGAACCGGGCCAACCTCTGCTTTCCACCAGGTCGATGCACTTCCTCACAAAGTTGAAGCCTGCCTCGTTGAGGAACGCTGAAAACAGGGCAGGAAACACAAGATTAAAGGGAGAATGACACATCGATTGGCGCTGGCTGCTAACCAGACAGCGAGACAGGAATACCAAGGGCAGCTCTGACCAATCACGTTCAGCCGAGACACGCAGGCCACCGGGAGGGGAGCCCATTGGTCCATATATCTCATATATATCATATATGTCTTTCATATATCTATATGTTGCTGTTTCATATAGGTATATATGTTTTATATATTTAAATATGTTTTAGAAAAGTATGTTGATGTTTTATATGTACATACTGTATGTTTTATGTTTTATATATGTTTTATATGTGTACATATGTTTTCTGTAAGTTTATATGTTTTATATATGCATATATGTTTTACATATGCACATATGTTTTATATATTTATGTATCTATAGGTATGTATTATATGTAGGATTTGTGTATCTATGTGTATGTATATGTGTTTCCTCAATGCAGGCTACATTTATTTCAGAAGAATGAATTTCTGTTGAATAAATGACATGACTATGTTACTGTGTTTTCAAAACAGATGCACTATGAATATAACAAATGCATGAATTTGGGTAGATGTGTTAAACGTATATTGCGCACACAAACACTTACTTTCCTCTTTCTTGCTCAGTAATGCAGGCAGGGTGTAGATCTGGGAAGTGTAAATAATAATAAAGCATGAATAAATAAAAACAAACACTGAGACGTGAAGTAAACCCAGAGCTAAGGAAGCACATAGCAGATGACAGACAGACAGTCAGACAGACAGAGATAGAGACAGACAGACAGACAGACAGACAGGGATAGAGAGACAGACAGACAGAGACAGAAAGACAGAGAGGGATAGAGAGAGAGACAGACAGACAGGGATAGAGAGAGACAGACAGACAGACAGACAGAGACAGAAAGAAAGTCAGAGAGAGAGACAGAGAGAGACAGACAGGCAGACAGACAGACAAGACAGGCAGACAGACGGAGATGTCAGAGGTCATCTCACCGGCTCCTTGCCATCCATGGCCTCCAGCCAGAGGCGGCGGTTGGTCTCAGACAGGGCCTGTAGTGTCACCACACCATGCCTGAGGGTCAGCACAACACACAGCTTACACACACTCTCTCTTCCACACACACATACACACCTCACACATCACACTCGCCTAATCCTACTTCTGTGTTGAAGGCCGTCGCCGTGGGTTATCTGCACCAATGTCAACCTGTGGACACGTCAGAGGGCCGGGCTTCGTGTTTCCTGCTCCGTTTTGTGTTCATTTAAGAGCGACTAGTTGTTGAGGTTCCTTCATCATCTCCACATTAGAAAGACCAGATGTCGCTGAATTAGTGCCTTTTGGACTTTATTGGTGGATGACGATGTCAGAATGAACACACGAAGAACCATCAGCATAGAGACCCGCGCCGTAGAGACCCGCGACGTAGAGACCCGCGACGTAGAGACCCGCGACGTAGAGACCCACAACGTAGAGACCCGCGCTGCAGAGACCCGCGACGTAGAGACTCGCGCCGTAGAGACCCACGCCGTAGAGACCCGCGACATAGAGACCTGCGCCATAGAGACCTGTGCTGTAGAGACATGCGCCATAGAGACCCACGACGTAGAGACCTGCGCCATAGAGACCGGTGCTGTAGAGACCCGCGCCATGGAGACCCGCGCCATGGAGACCCGAACCGTAAAGACCCACGCCGTAGAGACCCACCAGCCGTAGAGACCCACGCTGTAGAGACCCACGCCGTAGAGACCCACCAGCCGTAGAGACCCACGCTGTAGAGACCCGCACCGTAGAGACCCGCGGTGTAGAGACCCGCGCGGTAGAGACCCACAGATAAGACGTCTATTCAACACAGGAGTATAATTTAGCCCTCACACACTTGCACAGACCAGGTTTAACCACAGCATGTGACGGGTGATTCAAGTAGCGTGTGCACGACGTGTTTCATTACATCACCACACTGTGACCCCATCCACCACCACCAGCAGCACCACCCAAATTAAACAACTCAATCTTTGAACAGAACACCACCCAATCACCCTCTCTGTACCGCCTTCACCTCGGCGTGCACCTCACACACAACAAGATCACATCCCAGTCTACACGAGTCACAGTTTGGCATGTTATATGATGAGATGGTTCATTCTCAGTCTCGAGGGTTGAGAGTGTAATCAGCAGCACACGCACGCATGCACACATGCACACACGCACAAAAGTGCACACGCACGGCAGGGGGCCGTTACAGTTGGTATCGTCGTATGGAGAGCTCTGTGACACATCATATACTTCATATCATAAACGGTGTCTGGATCTGTGACTGTCCCCCCGCTGGGAAACAGTCAGACTGAAATTAAGAATTAATGCTCCCCGAAGGCCTGCTGACTTTCCCTTTCAATCAGTGGCAAAATAATTGTCAATTCTTTATTCATTTAAATCTCTGAATAATTATTACATGAATAATTGTTGCATCATTCCAGTTAATTTCATGAATCAACAAGAAATCATGGAGCGTTGTGATTAATGTGTGGCAGGTGATTCTGAGCAGTGATTGTATGCTGTGGTTGATTGGCGATGCAGAGTTTGCGATTAGCTAACTGGGGTTACTAGTAGCAGCATACATGCAGCAACACATGCTCCTGCTGTGGGCCTCGCCAGCACTGGTCAGCTCACGTACCGGACTTTACCGAATAACTGTAGGGGTCTTAAAAGAGTTCCTCGACAGAGGGCATGTCTGCATCGACACGGACACAGGAGAGAGAACAGGAACAGTGTTCAGAAAGAAGGTAGAGACTGTAAAACTACGATCACTTCCTGCTTCCACAGGAAACAGGAAGTGCATACAGTGGCTGGGCGGTAGAGGAATGCATGTAGGGAGGAACAGACCTGAAAACATTGGGATTGGGAATTAATACTAACGGAACAGTAGACTCATGATGACCATTGATCGATCATTGTATCGATCATTGGTCATCATGAGTCTGAGTCTATATGAGTATATTGCTCATGATCAAATCCATAGAACTAGATGAACTGAGTTTACCTGGAGATAATCTCTATCAGTTATATCTTAGAATACACATGTAAAAGATTACTCAGGTTCACATTAGTAGTCGTAATCTTTTTTTAGAGGTCTTACGTCTCATGTAATTTTAAAGTTAGGTCAGGTCATTGGTTATATTTTGGAGCAGAAGAAAGGAAAAAGAGAATAGATCAAAAAGATTTGACAGTTGGAACAAACACTTTAATTTCGTCCCTGTGGGTCGCGACGGACACAACATTGATCAGATGAGTTTCTATTAGCAGCGCTATTCCAGTGCTGGAGAAGGTTACAGTATGGACCTGTACATGGATCACATTCCCTAGACAAAGTGACATTATATAGTCGTACAGCTTGGGTTATCGTATTCCAAACTGTATTTGCACAAACATTGTTGAAAAAACATTTTGTTTTCAAAATATTATATGAGATATTAGCAGTATGACGACAGAACATCTGGAACTAATATCACTACTGAACAGCTGAACACCTTCAGCTGTTAGTTAGTTTAGTTTGAGTTCAGTGTCAGTTAGTAAAATGATGTTAAGGAACATCTTAGGGACATCTCAAGAAACACATGACGGAACGTGTAATTTAAAATGTTAAAGTTAAGGGACACCCTAAGGTAAGGAGAACCCCTTAAGGAACATGTAACTTAACATGTTAAAGGACAAGTTAAGGGACACCCTAAGGTAAGGAGAACCCCTTAAGGAACATGTAACTTAACATGTTAAAGGACAAGTTAAGGGACACCCTAAGGTAAGGAGAACCCCTTAAGGAACATGTAACTTAACATGTTCAAGGACAAGTTAAGGGACACCCTAAGGTAAGGGGAATCCCTTAAATGGTAAATGGACTGCATTTATATAGCGCTTTTATCCAAAGCTCTTTACATTGCCTCACATTCACCCATTCATACACCGACGGCGTTGTCAACCATGCAAGGTAACAACCAGCTCATCGGGAGCAGTTAGGGTTAGGTGTCTTGCTCAGGGACACCTCGACAATTAGCTAGGCGGAGCCTTAAGGAACATGTCATGTTGTTAACACGTTTGCTAACGTGTTAAAGAAGCCGCTAGGGAACATGTTAGGGAACAGGTGGAGCAGACTGAAGCAGCCACAGACCTCTCCACCACCTCCACGTCGAAGCAGAAACGCTTGTCGATGGAGTCCGTCTTCCTGCGGATGCACGACTTGAGCTTGAACATCTCCGCTGGGCTCAGAACCAGACCGTTCTGAAACAACAGAAACACTATCTACCCTCGAAAACACATCCAGACACAAGTTTACCATCACTGCACTAGCACTGACACCAGCAGTAGAGAGAACTGAATTTAAATCCTAATCAAGTGGGTGTGTGTTTGTGTGTGTTTGTGTGTGTGTGAGCTACCTAGCTACCTGTATGTGCATGCATGTTTACTACCGTGTGTGCGCGTCTACTACCGGATGTGTGCGCACGCGTGTCTGCTCACCTGTTAGCTGGCTGACTTGTGTTCAGTGCTGCTCACCTGTTAGCTGGCTGACTTGTGTTCAGTGCTGCTCATGGTGAAGGTCTTGCTGGCCTTCTCGTACGTACAGTAGTGACGTGTCCATGTGCACCCCAGAGGACCTAGCAATCAACAATAGTGAAAAACAACAACAATCATAATCAACAACAACGAAAACAACAACAGTGAAAACAAGAATAAACAACAGTGAAAAACAACAACAATCGTTAACATCGATGGAAAACAACATCGTTAACATCACAACAGTGAAAAACACCAACAACGGAAATAACGACTGCTTTTTATTTATTTATTTGTGTGTATTTATTTAATGTATTTACTACTTTTTCACATTGTCTGTTTATCTGCACCACAGATGAAGCCTGAAACTCATACACGTCACTGAGGAAAC
>OMKP01035138.1:0-11150 GCA_900302375.1 Bathygadus melanobranchus | reverse complement strand
GTGAAACCGTCGGGGGGGAGAGATGAAAAAGCAGGCCACAGAGGCACCGCAGAGAGAGGGGAAAGAGAGAGAGACAGAGAAACAGAGAGAGACAGAGAAAGGAAAAGAGAGAGTGTGAGAGAGTGAGAGGGGAGAGAGAGAGGGGGGAGATGGACCATGAGAGATAGAGCGCGTGAAGTGATGGAGAGAGATTGAGATGCAGCGAGACGGAGAGGGTGGTGGTGGTGTGTGTGCGTGTGTACGTGTGTGTGTGTGTGTGTGTGTGTGGAGGGGGTTAATGATGGATGCACCGTCCAGATAGCCAATGTGTGCTGTCACTGAGGGCTGCTGTGAAGGTACACGCGTGCAGCAGCAGTAACCAGTAACCTGGGCCAGTACACAGCACTGGGGGCCAAACCAGTACTCACGTGCACTGGAATCATCTGCAGCCAGAGACGCCACTCCGTCTGGGACAGAGCGTGGCTTCCATTGCTTTGTCTGTTTGTTTGGCTGTTGTTGTTTGTTGTTATTTATTTGTTTTTTTTTAAATGTCTGCACATCTTCAGTGTATCCTCAAATGTCTCCTTTATATTCCTCTCACTTTGTTTAGAATCTTCAAAATATGTTTCAAACTCGTCATTCGCCCTCTGACCATATTGTCTTTGTCGACCTTTGACCTTAACAGCTATATCACTTCCGGTTGGACATTATCGACAACGGTAACAATAAGAACAATGCGTTAAAACTTTCACATAAAACACTGTGCTGAAAATGAAATACAATTTGCATGCAAATGACATACAGCAAGCATGGATAAAACATCTGTTAGGATAAAATGGTATTGCATTAGTGAAATTTATTCTCCCACTTGATGAATACCGTGGTGTGTTAAGCGCTTAGGCCTCGTCACTAAGCCGCGCTGCCTTCCTACGGTTACACTTGCATCGCTCCTCCAGGAGATTCTACCGTTCATCAGCATGGACATGTTATGAGTTCATTTTAAAAACGTCCGCAACATGAGGTCCTTAACATTATTGTTTTTGAACGTTATTGTTTTTCGCGACTGCAGTTTTCTCCGGCTCATGCTGTGTCACAATAGGCCGTAGTCTTTAATTGGATTAAATTATTCATGAACAAAGGGATTAGTGAGAAAGTCACTCAGGGCTACCAGGATGATTCATGACTAGTCATTAATATGTAGGCTTCCATGTGTTTTATTAGTAGGCCTGTAGTTAATTGTTGATTATCCTCAAAATGTCTCACTGTCAATAGAGAACTGTCAATATGCCATTGGTCACACCAACCAAATTATTACATTATTTAATTGAATTTAAAAAAGAAAAGGCTCATTATTTTTTTTAACCCTATGGAAAATATCTTGTTCAAGGAAACTATCCTACCTACATTCCTACAAGAATGTAATGGTGTCCCTCCGTTTTGAAGACCAACCTCACAAAACCTTTATATATGGCGGTCAGCCGACCCGGCACATATTTCACACCTAAGGGATCCTGCACGAGTCCACATCTAAAGGTATTTTATTTTCCACTTGGTATACGGGAGTTTCCCCGTGTTCATCTGAGGGTTTAAGGTTAAGAGGTGACGACTAATCTGATTGAATGTAGGCCTTCAAAGCCTTTTCAAAGTGTAATTTTATTTATAATCTTGCATAAACAACAAACAGCCCAGATATTCTTTTTTATATGAATTTAGTTTGCATAGTTTGACCTCTGATTGAAATACAGTTTATTTACATAGACTATCTGAATGAAACGCTACAAATAAATAGACTATTGAGATGTCAGCAGTTAGTACTAGGCCTAAACCTTTTCCTGCTTAGAAATCTAGGACTAGAGCATAGCATACAAGAAATACACCTTTGTCAATGGATGCTAGATCAATCTGATCATTATAACGTCATTGTTCAATAGGTAGGTGAGATCACGTGGGGGTCTGTTTGATTACATTTGATGCCTCCTATTAAACAACGGCGGCCAACACGACCTCCTCTCAAATGCCTTTTCTGCGGTATAACACGAATTCGGAAACACTTTAATCCCCTCGTAACTCTCATCCAATTATACAAGAAACGTATTTTGTCTTACACGTACGCCGTGTCATGCGTAAAAACACATGAAAGGGCACATTGTAGGCCTATTACATTTCTGCCGCGAACAATCGAATGCCATTCATGCTGGCTTCCTCACTCCCAAAATTACTTTTCACGGAGCGTAGACACAACGTGCTTCGCTTGTGGGGTAAAATAACAAAAAAGGCCGTTATAAACTGGGACCAAGGCTGCTTTCCCTCGCACTCTGTCGCATTTCTAATAAGGGAAAAGATGGCCCAAGTCCTACAATGCTTTACAGAGGAAACCCTACACTGACCTACTATATATAGACGGGATTTTCACGCTGTGTGCATGACTGGCCGTGGAAAGTCACATGATTCAAGACATATGCAAGACACTATCTGAGTACATGCGCGCGCGCACACACACGCGCGCGCGCACACACACACACACATACACGCACACACACACACACACACGCACAGAAATTACAATACACAAACACATACTAGCGTAACCGTTATACAATATAATGCTGTTGCAAACAAACACACACATCAGCTATCCCAATCTTCGAAACCACATCCTGAATATGGGTGGGTGTGCGAACGTATGGTGAAGGTTCACCGTGTCCCCCGCAGTCCAGCCGTGGGCCCCGCTCTGCAGTGCGTGCTAATCGGCTTTGCTCTGTTTGATCTCATCGATAGGCTGCTATAGGCCTACGTTTGTATCCCCCCACACTCTCACATGGAGAAAACACGTTCTCCGAGTTTAATTTCTAAACAGATCTTATGAGTAGTTTACCAACTACATGTCCCTGGTTTCCCGCTTAGTAGGTCGATTTGTGTTACTATTTTTGCGACTTGTTTTGTGATCGTTGAGGGTGCACACATAATAAACACACAAAGCAATTCAGAAATGTAAAATATACATAATTTTATTTAAAAGGCAAAAACACATGATATTCTGCACTCTGTTAAATTCCCATAATGCAGGGCAGGACTACAAAAACCGACACACCACATAAAACACATAGCCTATAGGCTAGGTCTCGGATAACGACGTGTCTCTAATGAGAGAAACGCTACAAAGCCAAGGAATAAAAGTGGCCACGTTAACAGGACATCATGTGACCCCGTAGTTAAGCAGTAACTCCAGGTCAAACATTCCACTCCTCAAAGTCGGAGAGGGACGGTGACGTCAGACGTGGAGACGACGCACGTGCAAAACACCCCCCCCAGCCAGCCCCCACGCAATATCTGATGAAATGCCGACACCCTGTATATAGCCCACTACATTCAGTCGTTGCGAACGCAGTTCACGGTATTCGTGTAGGCGTATGGCGAGTTTAAGTGACCTGTCCCCTTTCCAAAGCTGACTTATTATTAAATGCCTTGCCATTTAGCCTATTAACAACCAGCTCTCATTTGGAATCATAGCGCAGCACACAAAAAACTGGGGGAGAGAGCAGATATTTTTTTAAAGTGACAGCTCTGGTTTTTGGGTGTCTGATTTATTAGGAACATAGGCCTACTTTAAGGTCCCCAGAAAGCTATCTTGAAACATAGGAAGTTATCAACAAGAGACACTGAAAATATGCACAAATAAAAAGCCACACGGACTTGCACAGACATACTTTTACAATATTTAAAATGGAGATACAAATAAATACAAAACAAGGATTTATAAAAATTGGAAATGAAATCCATTACATTCTTCAATTCAATATTGCATGGCTGACATCTTAAAAATACAGACATCAACAGGCCCAGTTATATATTTGAGGATATCCTCAAATTGTAAATATTGTTTTTATGTAAAAAAACCCATAACATGTTCAAAAACACAGACATCCATTAGTCTCTGGTCAAGCAGCATCAGCAGTGTTTTTGTTCTATCATTCAGGTGAATTTTGCAGCTTTCGACACCTCTGATGTCCATCTGTCTCCCAGTTGGCCTGCACACGAGCTCATCTCAGTTACTCAACCTCCACCAGCTTCCCAGGGGGTATCCTCCAACCCGGTTCTGCAACACGAGTATTGTTGTTCTTTCTCTGCTATGTTGTCATGTTGGATTCACGGCACTACGTACGCCACAGTAAAATGTGAACACAACACATAGACATTGAATGCCGTTAGCTAGCTAGCTGCGATGCCCTCAGGTACTTGTCGGGGGACAGAGTGGTTGACTCTTTGCAGGTGGGGGGGTTTGACGGGTACAAGGGGCTTGGAGGAAACAGCTGTCCCGGGTGCGAATGTCCTTTTCAACTGGGCCACGCGCCGTCCGAACGCAGGCTCCTCTTCTGGGCCTCCCATCGCCACTGAAAAGGAGACATATCAGGTCATTTGATTATTAATTACGATTAGCATTCATTCTAAATGATTGTACTGGAATATTATTAGGTTTCCGTCATACTGTTCCCGTTTCCCTCTACATTTAATTTCCTCACCTCCGTCTAGTGGGAGCGTCCTGTCTGCGTCTAATGACTGCGCTCGGAGTGGCAGGCGGTTGCCGTGGTTACGGAGCCGGGGCTGGCGGAGAGAGGCCCAGTCGTGGTGGAGACTGTCGCCGCTGCCACCGGACTCACAGTCGCTGTCCGAGGAGGCGTCTCTGGGCTCTTCCCCGGCACTCCCAGACTCTGTCTCCTCCAGCGACCGACTCTGATTGTTTCAAGACAGGAGTGAATTGTTAATGGCCGGTGGTCCTACCTTTGCCCATTTACCCTCTTTAGTTTCTCTGCACCTGAGTGATGTTTGTTACCAATACATCACTAATCGCATTATGTCCGCTACATCTGCCTGCTCGGCACCCAGTCGCTATAGCCACACTGGAAGAAAGACACTATGCCCTATGGCTTCTAGTTAGCTATATGTTGTAGGGGTCTATTCTAACTATTCTTTAACTGTATATGGCTGTAACCTCCACTCCACCATTTTACTTCTGATAAAGGGATGATGTGTATGAAGGTATGAACAAACAAACAGGGGGAACACAGAACAAAACATGTAGGCCCATCTACACATCCACACACACATTACGTACTTTAACTAGGACTGCCGGTGGGCCTGGTTCCCGGCTTTGTGGTTCCGTCTCTCGCTCAGGTAATAATGCCGGTTCTCTGACATCGGCCATACAGGCGTCCTGATATCTGCGAGACAAAGCCACTCAGCTGTTGGCCAACAGTCTAACATGATTTTCAGAGAGTCCATATCATTTGAACCAGGGGTATTTGACGGTGGAGGTTGTCGGTGTACACGTGGAAGTGAAACCATCAATACTGAATTCTTCCAATGCTAATCTTCCCACGGGGGAGCAAGCTAATCACAGTTGATGTCAGCGTTGAGCGCAGCTCGCTGATGGATGCTCCAACAAGGCAAAGGCTTTATTTACCAGATCTAGAGAGCACTTTGGACACGGGCATTTACGACCAGTTATTTGCATCATAGCCGGCATAAAAAAGGCATCTAATAGAAATGGGATCACATTTTGATTCATAAAACAAGTGAATGATGGCTCTGCTAAGGGCCTGTAGAGAATTCACCGAGGGCATATTTTAAATCGCTGTGTTGCGTCCACTTGCTGCCATCCATTAAAAAGGGTCTCAGTGAAATTAGTGTTTTTGTTGCTCACCTGTTGTTGAGCAGACTCTGGAGGAGTTTAGAGGACCTTAACTCATCCTCCTCACCGATCACGCTGACTCTCACGTCACCATCTCGGCCCAGCAGCCAGGTCACATGCTTTCTAGAAGCTGGGGAAGGGGGAGGGGAGAGCACAAACACCAACCATTGAAATCTCATTCATTACATTTTGCTGTGTTACTAGAATAGTTTTCCAAACAATGATGGAAACGCTTCATCTACCACATCTATACAACAATACTTGACTGATATTTAACAGTTATGTCGGATGTTTTTATAATATAACGTTCCGAATGGAAACAATTCTGACAAATCCAAACTTCTGCCACAAGGTGGTGCTGTCCTACTACTGAACGCACGGTCACAAGCGGGCACAACGACTGAATGTGTACTATTTCGTTACATTCATTTGTCTTATCATTTTAGTCTGGCTACAATGAATACATCTTGCTGTATCAATTGATATGCCAAGTTGATACATTAAATAGTATCAGTCAGCAGCACCAGCCACAGAAACTGTGGGTATGTGTATTTCCACATCTCTCTGTATTTCCAATACACACGAAACTGACCTCGGGCAAGTCAACAAAAACACCCACAGCAGTTCAATCAAAAACTGGAGATCTTTCCACTTTTGTTTCCAGTGGCTTTACGCATTTAAATGCATTCTACCTCATAATACAAACAACATGAGGATAATGTTGAGAAGAGTTTACACTGTTAGAAAGTGTTAAGAAACATGCAGGGTAATGTAGATCCTTTACTCTCCTCATTGGAAGTGTTCTAAAGTGTACTAAAAATCATGTGTTGAATATAACTCGCCGTCATAGACTATTCACTATATGTACGTATCAAGTAACCTATAGTGCTGATATCTGTACCCACACCCAACCCATGTTGTCCAACCATGAAGCCCATCATCACAGCAATGAGTATAGACACAGTTGTTATTTTGCTATGCATTGCTGTCGTGTCGTTTTGGTGGCTTGTGTGTGTGTGTGTGTGTTTGTGTGTGCGTGCGCGTGTGTGTGCGTGTGCGTGTGTGCATGTGCGTGCCTTACACATATAGATTGACTTGCTGAGCCGTGGGGGCTCCAAACAAAAGAACAAAAGCCGACAGCGCAGGTTGTATGTTGCGCAACGTGCACGCCCACATGCACATACACACGCCCACGTGCACATACACTCACACACACACACACACATACACACACGCACACACGCATGCGTGTGCACCCGCTTCTCAGGTGACACAGGCAGAGATTGGGTGCACAAAGACCGTAAGATAATATGTGGTTAAAAGCTGCCACAGGGCTGACTCAACTCTATTCCCACAAATGCATGTGCACACACACACACACACACACACATATGTTCTTTCTCCAATCAGAGAGATAGACTGAGAGGATGATAGATTGCACTTGCAAAGAGGTGGGAAAGTGAAGAGGAAGGGAGAGAGAGAGAGAGAGAGAGCAAGAGCGCACATGCGCATGAGAGAGAGAGAGAGAGGGAGAGACAGAGACAGAGAGACAGAGAGAGAGAGACTATTATAACGACCATGTACTTAGCAGGACAGACTGTTGAGAGATTAGGAGCTTGTTGCCCTGCAGGTTGGGCACTCTACATGGGTTGGAACAATGTCGTTGTTGCAACACAACAGACAACCAGACTAGTGGGTATTATCAGAGTGTTGTTATGCACAAATAACTAACCCAGACAGGGTGACTTACTCCTCAAACAATGATATTAGTGGGCGGCACTAGCTCAGGAGGTAGAGACGGTTGTCTTGCAACCGGAAGGTTGCTGGTCCGATCCCTGGCTCTACCTAGCTAAGTGTCGAGGTGTCCCTGAGCAAGACACCCAACCATAACTGCTCCTGACGTGCTGGTTGTTGCCTTGCATGGTCGACACCGCTGTCAGTGTATGAATGGGTGAATGTGAGACAATGTAAAGCGCTTTGGATAAAAGAGATAAAATAATCCATTTACCATTTTATATTAATGCCTGGTTTCAAACCGAATGGTCTGGTGGATAACGTGCAGTAGCGCAGGAGGTAGAGCGGTTGTCTGGCAACCAGAAGGTTGTTGGTTCAACTGCTCCCAACGAGCTGGCTGTTGCCTTGCATAGTTGACACTATATATTAATGTGTGTATGACTGGGTGCCATAAATCCATTTATCATTTCACCATTTACAAGCATGGGGACTCAAATCTGCAGCACAACCTACATGCATAGGTGTCCCCACCACTTTTTAACCATTTGTTAAAAATAGCTTGCACCACAAAATGTTATCTAACAAACGAGAACGCTTTGACAAAGGTTTATTTGCACAATAAGAAAGCATACAATGCAATGTGAATACAGAAGACACAAAAGTGCATTGTCCAAAAAAGTAACGCAAGCTAAAAAGAAATCCCCCCTAGCCTACTGATTCTAAAGTGCCCCCAAAGTGAGCCGTATTGATATGCCAAGCACTTTCTTGCTGTAATGATCTACTCTGACCTCATAAAGATCCCCCATTACATTGCCTAGAATCTCATATTCAAAAATGAATCGTTATGTCCCCACCACCACTTTTCAACACACGGCCTTGACCATACGCCACCAACAAGGAAAAAACATTTATTATTATTACTGTTTGTGAAATAAACACCCTTTGAAGTTTGCATGTGCGTCTGTGTGTGTGTGTGCGTGCGTGTGTGTGTGTACATGTGTGTGTGCGCACGCGTGTGTCCTGCATTCTACCTTTTCTTGGCCTGACGTTGTTGCCGTTGTCCTCCTCCTCTGCCTCCTCCCTCTTCCTCCAGCGGCGAACCTGCTCCTCCCTCATCTTGCAGAAGAGGATCCTCTTCTGGTCCTCGCTGAGTGCCTCCAGCACCTCTGGCTCCACCCACATCTCCTCCAGGATCTTGGCCAGCATCACTGCCTTCCTGCCTGCCTGCGCTGCTCCGTAAACAGGGCTTGGGTCCTCCACTGGTGTTAGCCCCTTGTTCCCTTACCTTGATGGTGGTGGTGCTTGTGGTGGTGGTGGTGGATGGTGAGTCGTGTTTGATGATGTTTCTGGCTGACCTTTGGCACACTGGAGGCGGATACAGTCAAACTGTTTACCCCTCTCAAACCTCTTCCTTCCTGTATGTCCGGCAGGACTGTGTGTGAGTATGTGTGTGTATGTGGGTGGGTTTTGAGTTCAGCTGTCTGTGCTCAGAGCCAGTATGGGATACATATGTGTGTGTGTGTGTGTGTGTGTGTGTGTGTGTTGGGTAGGCAGTGTAGAAGAACGATCGCTCCGTTGGGTTGTAGGGTTCCTATTGTGCCTTTTTGTCATCTGTTAAAGTGGGAGAGAGAGAGAGAGAGAGAGAGAGAGAGAGACAGAGACAGAGAAAGAGAGCGTGAGAGAATAAAAGATAGAGAGAGATATTAAATCTGATCTTTTGTTCGATGCATTCAATTAATTTTGCACAAACTACACACCGCACAATAGTCCTGAACAGAGAGCATGGTGATTGGAGGTGTGTGTGTGTTTGCACTAGATACAGTAGGCATTGACAAAGCGGCTTGGTTTTCAAATATGGAAAGGTAAACAGGGGCAGGCTTGGTATATAAAACACATTCAAACACACACACAGTACAGGGAGGAGGAACAGGCTCTTCAACAGCAGTGATTGATGCTCCCATGAAACACACACACACACACACACACACACACACACACAGTTATCAGTAGTAGGCCTAATCAGCATTGGCCCTCCCATTAAACATACACTTATTTACTGTAGTGTGTGCAAAGTCTCCATTCCCGTAAATACTTGGACAAAAAAATATTTTTGGTAAACATAATATTGTAGAATGGTAGAATGAGACACAGTGACAGATATATGGACATATTGTATCGATATGTCCATATGTATCGACTTATTGTAAGTCGCTTAGGATAAAAGCGTCTGGCAAATGCCCTAAAAGTAAAATGTAAATGCATATGAAGAGGTGATATGAGATAATATTTATATAACCTAACTACATAACGTTTATACTAACAGTCATAAATGTAGGTTACCCTGCCATGCCATGCACAAACAACAGACAAGAAACACACAGTCTATCCCAAAAAAAGTCTATGCAAAACATTGAATTTGACTCGGTGCCAACATCCAAGCGCTCTGCCTCGGTCGGTTCTCACGCGGAGAAAAAAGGCGACGAACGGGAAGAGAAAATACGACTCTGGCATACTGAGAGAAAAGTGTGAAAAGGTCTCCCAGTCTGGGTAAACAGGGCCAATTTCACACTGACAGCGGATGGCTGCGAGAGATGGATGAGCACGGACAGGCGGTAGAATGGCAATCAACTGCGTGGCAGAGCGAGAGAAAGCGAGAGATAGAATGGGAAAGGAGAGAAAGGGAGTCTAAAAAAGTCGAGGGACGCTGAGTTACTCACTCAATGTGTGTTGAGACCAGCAGCATGTTCCACCTACCGGCATCCGTCTGAGGGCTTGTTTTTTTTAACTGCGCGGGTGACTGCTATGTAGTGTGTCTGTGTGACGTGTCAGCGCGTGTCATCGGAGTGAGAACGTGTATATTTAATGGTCAGGTGTGTGTGTGTGTGTGTGTGTGTGTGTGTGTGTATGTGACCGTGGAAGAGTCAGTTGGCTCACCCAACTCGTTTTTGAAAGTAAACATGGCTCTTTGCCCTTAACTGTAGGACCAGCTGCCATAACAGCTATTAGCCTATTACCAACATCTCCATTCATATGTCATTTGGCCCTATCGCCTACGCTACTGTTCTTTGCTGCTCTGATATTCCCATTTCAGTGATCATATATATTTAGAAAGTAATAATAATAAACAACATGTAGTGAAGTGAAGTGAAGTGATTTAAATTGGGCAGTTTAATAAATATTTTACTAACTGATTCATAAAAGTCGGAAGGAAGTTGTTACCAATGTATTGTAAGGTGAATGAGGAAAAAGATTTCCAGTGTGTAGCATGATGAATCGGTGCTTCTTTATGACTATAACCTTTTCCGTCAGTGGAGCAATGTACAACCTCTACACACTGATAAAAGCCACGCCCCTTGTTGTGACGCATCACCTCACCTGTGTCTGGAGTGTTTGAGTAATCTGGGGTGATTCCAGGGTGTGACAATAGTCATGTGAACAACCTGAACGATTAGTCAAATATTGTGATACCAAATATCAGAATCAGAATCAGAATCAGAATCAGAAAAGGATTTATTGCCAAGTAATTTTCACATTACAAGGAATTTGGCCTGGTCAGTCGGTGCAACAATAAACAATAAATACAAGAACAAGAAACGATGTGATGAGGTGATAAAAAGAGAGTAAAAATTGCAGGTATTTACAGTACAATTTACAGTACAACAAAAAAATTTGCAAGTGTTCCCACTGTGACAGGGGAGCGTTAATGTAACGCATTATACTGGTCCTAAAAACAGTACGTTAATGTAAC
>OMKP01035133.1:2499-14995 GCA_900302375.1 Bathygadus melanobranchus | reverse complement strand
TATATAATTAATCATGAATATAGCAGAGCTTCTGGGGGGAGACGGCACAGAGCCTGGGTCGGAAACCGACAACTGCAAGGGGCGGAGTTAAATGGTGAATGGATTATTTATATAGCGCTTTTATCCAAAGCGCTTTACATTGCCTCACATTCACCCATTCATACACCGACGGCGGTGTCAACCATGCAAGGCGACAACCAGCTCGTCGGGAGCAGTTAGGGTTAGGCGTCTTGCTCAGGGACACCTCGACACTTAGCTAGGGGGAGCCAGGGATCGAAACCGGCAACCTTCCGGTTGCCAGACAACCGTCTCTACCTCCTGAGCTAGTGCCGGGGGTACACTGTGTTTCCTGTTTTGTTACGGATGTATTCTTCCAAAGAAAACGAAGATGAAGCTTTCAGGAAGGGATTTTAGTATGTATATTTTGTATATAGTATGTATATAAGTGGCCAGTCTACACGGTGTTGATATTTGAAACCTTTGCAGACAAATTATTTTCCAGTTAACTTCTGACAGAGACTGTGTGCACCAATGACGTGCTTACAGATCCCCGCCTCCAGCAACATGATTGGTCGAAACAAATATGAAGCAAAACTATTTGAACCCCCCCCCGTTCACCCAGATTTGAGCTTGTGGCTAAGCCTTATGGGTAATCAGGTTAGTTAAGAGTGAGAAGTGATGCCATGCGTGTCACATGCCAAACTCTTCAGTAAACTCCTCGGTTGTTATCAAACGTATTTCTCCGCCTCTGCCTCAGTTCAGAGGTCATTTCCCCCGCTGGGTCACAGCTGAAATGTTCTGGCTTCAAATCCAAAATGTCTGCAGCTTCTCTGTAATTGTGCCTGTTCCTTAATGTCACTTTGGATAAAAATGTCATGAATCGGTAGTAAATGAGGGACTCATGTATGTCGCAATAGAAGGTTACATTTAATTGTTGAGAAGACTTAACGCTCAGCAATGGGCTTTGGTCAAAATAACTTTTTGACCAAAAGTCTCAGGAATAAAAGGTCAAAAACTTGGATGTTGTCGGTGTACCCGTAGCGATGATGTAATGTCTTTCAATGCCAGTGTAATGTCAAAGTAGTAGCATTCCAACGGGATGTACGGCCGGGTCATGCGATGGCAGCACAACAGAAGGTCTCCTCTGCTGCTCTTTCTTCTTCTCATGCTGCAACCAATCAGCAGGCACGCCACGCCACGCCCCCTCTCCGAGTGCACACACTTTGCCAATCACCCGTCACAACCAATCATCCCCATTCACCATGGTGTTCACACACGCACGCACGCACACACACGCACACACAAAACACAGCAGACAAGGAGGCAGACGAGGGGGAATCGAGTGCAACAGCAATCACAAAATGGTCGGGAAAGAATTACATGTCACACTCCCTCGAACGTCCGCCGGCCCAAATTCATTATTCTGAAAAGCGGCCGCATGATCGCTCTAGTTTTGGAGCATTGCAAATGAGCATTTCTCGCTACATTTCCTTTGTCGCCGGGAATAACAGAGGGCTATACTAATACACCCGACCTCATCCTCGCGTGTTTAACGTAGGCTAACGTACGGCGCATTCCGATTGGTCCCGCGGGCTTCTAACCTCGTCGATACGCTAACGTACGGCCCATTCCGATTGGTCCCGCGGGCTTCTAACCTCGTCGATGCGTCCGCGCGGTCTGCGGACTAGCGCGCCTCGTTCAAGCGTCTCCTTGTTGCTTTGTGTATTCTACGAGACCCGCGTAGCTTGGCATGTAGACTGTGTGCTCCTGTGCTTTTCACGGAGCTCTCTCCTCTCCGTTGAAATTAATTACTCCCCCACGCTGCGCCTCCCACTCATCGTTATGCCGGCTTGATTAAATGGAGAATAATTGCCTCACCCGCACTCCCCCATTTGCAATACTGACAACGAACGAACGAACGAACACACACACACACATACACCCTCTTGACAGACACGTTATTAATTAGCATTGCCTTGCCTCGCCCCCCCCCCCCACTCCCGACCGGAGATGCTGGTGTTGGGAAGGAGGCCCGGTGCCAGATCACACCGTTCAGAACCATTGGAACGCTGAGGAGTAGTGACAGAGACAGGAATACGTGGAAGCTGATGTGGTCTTCAGGAAGCGTTGGCGTGGAATAACTCCAATGTGTTTACGTGGGAGTTGTAGGTGTCCCTGCTGTGTGATTCTCTCGGTATTCCCCTTTCCTTTACGTTGCTTATTAAACATTCGCCCATAAGACGCCTCATTAAAAACTGTTCAACCTTCTCGGATCAGAGTTATGACTTGAGGTTACACATGCAAATGTAGCGGGCCCCTGTATATATATTTGTTGTTTAATCGCCTGTGGAGCCGTCGTTCTACTTACCTGACGCGATGCTGATGTTTTTTCCGGGTGGGTACCGGAGGTTATATGGATTTAATATGGATCTGAGCAACGTAGCGAAATGCAATGAGATGACCTTCCCTCTGTCTTGTGATGTTTTCTGGTGCGTCAGCGCTTCCAATCCAATCTCGCCTCCTCCCCGCCCCCCACCGACTCTTTCTGATGGGTGTAAATAATCACCCCTGTGTTATGGGAGGCTGGACTTTTTTTCCCAGGCAACTTTTCTAATCTGCATGAATTAGTGCACCACGCCTCCTCCTCCTCCTCCTCGCATCGCTTCCCCTATAGGTCGTCCGACGAGATGCGCCCCACACAGGGGCTCTGCTCCATCGGCATATCTCTTCCAACCCTCGCCGATCGAAGGACCGACGATGGCTCCGATGGGGAGGCACGCAAAGTGACAGTGAAACGAGAATGTGTTCCTTGTTTTCGTTTATTGGTAGAACTGTATTGTCATTTGTGTGCGTGGTGTGAGCGAGGGGACAAGAGGGGGCTCCTCGCACGCCCTGAAGACGCGTGGCCCGGCCACGTGTCGCCCCGGTCTCCCCCCCCGTCTCTCCGCGGGCTTGTCACGTTGGGTGCGTGTGACGCTGACGCGATCCGACAGGGCCCCGGACACGCGGCCGCTGGGAGTACGCGACGCGATTGGTCGAGTCCCAGCCAATCCTCCTCGTCGGGCGTCGACGCCGGCCTGTCGTTGGACACGGGGGGGGAAACACCGGGGCGCGTCCGCAGGCAGGTTTAGGATGTCTGCTGGGAATAACTCCCAAAAGAAGAAGGGCAGAAGGAGACAATTCAAGCGCTCACATGTCATCGGGTGACTTGAACTTGTCTTTATGATGAAACGGCAACAGTGGGTTGTGAGAGGAACAGGCAAGACGGATGAAGTAACTGTTAATCTGTTCTGTAGAACGCTGTAGGAGTAGAGATGAGTGGGGAAAGTCAACAATGCACAGCACAGCTGCTGTCGCCAGAGGATGCAGATGAGGTTATGTATAGCCACAATTGGATGGATTTCGAAGCGTGTCGAACAATGAAGATGACATGATGAAATTCAGGGATTTAAGGCATATGGTGTGTGTGTGTGTGTGTGTGTGTGTGTGCATTTGTGTATGTGCGGCACTCGTGTGGGGGTGTGTGTGTGTGTGTGTAATTGTAACATTGTACAGGATGTGTGGTCCATTGAGAAGCATTATTTGTTAGTTGCCCTCTCTATTACAACGCAAACATACATACAATAATTCACTGCATGCCTTGGAGTGAGCCTCATTATCTTCCTCCCATCTCTGGATGGGTGGCAGTGGGCCCGTGCTTGGCGATGCTAGCAGTGAGCTGTGACCTTTTAGTACTTGCAAAGACAGTGTAATCGCTGGCGGCTTCATGGCGCACGCACAGTACACACGTATTTACAAAATGGTGACTCTGTTGAGAAATAACTCGGGACTGTGAAAGTTGAATGTGAAAGTGAAAAGCCTTTTGTGTGTGTTGCTGCTGCCTTGCTTTCAGCTCATTTGAGATAACAGTTCCTCCCCCACCCTCCTCTTCCTCCCCCACTCTCCACTTGCTCTCTCCCTCTCTGCACCGTCTCTCCTCTCCGTTCCTCTTCCTCTCCCCGGCTTGTCTTCATACATACATATATAAATAAATACAACACTGTAGATGTTGCTCCCACGTTCTGTGCTTTGAAATAAGAGAAGACTTTTTCTATGTACACAAAAAGGCTTATTTCTGACAGTGCTTTTGCACAAATTCTTTGGTTGTGCAAACCAACTGTTGCATCAACTGTCTTGGGTGGCTGGTGTCAGACGACCTTGCGGGTGAAGAAGCCGGATGTGGAGGTCCTGGGCAGGTCTGGCGTCGCGAGGCCGGTTGGATGTACTGCCAAATTCACAGAAACCACATTGGAGGTGAACATTCAATCCGCGGGCAGCAGCTCTGGTGGACGTTCCTGCAGTCAGGCATGTCAATTGCACGCTCCCTCAAAACTTGTGACATCTGTGGCCTTGTGTTGTGTGATAAAACGGCACCTTTCAGAGCGGCCTTTTATTGTGCGATAATCCCACTGTTTAATCAGCATCTCGATATGCCACACCTGTCAGGAGGATGGATCATCTTGGCAAACGAGAAGTGCTAACTAACGCAGGTTGTAACAAATTGGTGCCCTGGAATTCGCTTTGGATAAAAGCATCTGCCAAATGCCCTAAATGTAAATGTGAACGACATAACATGAATTATGCTCATACATAAAACATAGGCTTGGTCATGCATGTGCTTGCTGTGCTGGTTTTGTAAAATATGGGTGTTTTTATCGCATTTTTGTCAATTTCGATGCTATATCAGACATATTTTTCAACATTTGAATTTGGAGATTGCTTGAGGGTGTGGACGTGAGTCATGCACCAGAGATAGACTCTGCTTCTGTTCTGCTGTTCCTCTTCCACCTTGTGTGTGCGTGTGCGTGCGCGTGTGTGCATGTACGTGCGGGTGTGTGTGTGTGTGTGTGTGTGTGTGTGTGTAGTGGATTAGCTTAGGTGTATCTCCGCCAGACAGGCCAGCCCGTAGTTACTGTTGCCCAGCCAAACTTGGCGGCCACCTGGGTTGGATCCAAGCCTTGCAGTTAGCCTGCGGAGCGGAGAGCATTTTGGACCGAGCCTATCAATCAACATTCTGGGTGACTTCCAGCATGTTGTGAGGGAGCATCAGGCACACAAAGGCAGCGTTGGATTTATTTGTTTCCCATTATTTGCGTGAAACACATGAACATCTCTCTATGCAGAGTTGTTGGGCTTCACAAGCAGCCTGTCTGTGAAACGGACGGTGAGCGGAATCCGTTAGCTTCGCCCTAACCTCGGTGAGAGGACTTCTTCACGCTACCCTCACATGCGTGTTCTGTGCGTGTTCTGAACTCATCGAGCATGAAGGGTCAGCGTTGTATCGCCAGATACATCACCAGATAGACAGCAGGACTGTTTTTGTGCTGCGCTAAATCGCGTTTCGCTCACGTAACACGGCCTTAACGGTCCACCACGTCGTGCTGTGATAATACATGTGATGGATGCTGTGGCGTGGGTCGGTGGCTGGTTGAAGCAGCCTCACCTGACCCGAGTCAGGCTGATTAGACTCTGGGTGAGGCTGCACACCTGTGGTGCATTGGGTAATTAAGGCACACAGGTTAAACCAGCCGTCACCACACACACACACACACACACACTCAGGGAGAGATCTCTGACATGTCTGCATAGAACACCTGATCTGGCTGTAATGATTGGCTGTAACTCTCCAATAAACCGGTTTCTACAACATTACAGAAAAGCCAGCTAGGTGGCGCGTGGAAGCCACTTCGGCCACTCAGCCATTTTTTTGTTTTTTTGTTCTACTTATCTGCTAAGACGCTCGCTGACGGCAGAGAGATACCATGTGATACCAACGTCGTTATGCTATTGGCTCACAAGCCAAAAGCGGGAAGCATATGTCAGACATCTTACACAGCGATGGGCGATTTGGCCGAAAATTAGTTAAAATGAGCTAGATTTAGATTTTAAAAAGTTTTTCTTTAAGCAAACTAAAAAGACCAAGGCAAAATGTAAAGAAATATTTTATTTATTAACACAATGAAAATAAATGATTACCAAAGGAGTCTCGGCCTATGTGAACAAATTGTTCAATAAAAAAAGTAAAATAAAAAAACAACACCACTTGGCTCTCATTATTATGCAAAGGTTTTTTTTTTTTTTTATTAAATTGGAAAAAATGTCCACACAAGTAATAGCACCTTTTGTTAGGAATGAGTTCTTCTTCATTTGTGTTATGCAATTAATATGCAAGACAAAATGGTACACATGTTTTTGGACATACTACGGTGTCGTGGAATTCAAGCTAACGGCCGTTTATGACGACACGCTACGCCCCCATTACTAGATAATAATAATAAATAACAATAAAAACATATGTATGATAAACACGCATATTTGAGTTGCCTGTTCATTGGGGTTGCTGGTCTAGGGTTTGAGGGGTTATTAATTACGCTGAAAAGTTTCAGTTAAGACGGTCGACCTCCAGTCGCAATGCATTGTGGGTTATCTAAGCGCCGGTAGTGTCCGTAGTTTGCACACTACGGATTTCGGCGGAGATAGCATGCTATCGGGGTACTTTTAGTCTTCCATTTTTGCATACTACGTTGAAATATGATTTCAGACATACTACACACTACACTCGCCTACTATATAGTATGCTAGTATGGAGATTTGGATTCAGCCTTCTCTTTAGAGAAAAAATCGAATTAATCAATTAAATCGAAAAACATCGCCCAGCGCAAAGATAAGCAAAACGTGAATTTTGGACCCGGCAACATTTTTGCAATGATTAATTCACAATCATATATTTGTTAGGAAAAGCCATCTTTCTCTTCTGCACCTTTTCAAAAAGCTCTGTGTATGTACAGAAAAACCTTCATGCAGATAACATTTGACAATTTCAGACTCTTCATAGAATATGACTGTAATCACTTTTGGTGCTTATCTTTTATTTCTATGTCACCTCTCTAAAAGCTGTCCGTTTTCTGTTGACTAAACTAAATCACTCTTGGAAACATTGTCAGTAAATGAATTCCTTATTCCATTGTTTGTAAAAGAATAAAAGCACTTTTGGAAGCGTGTGTGTGTTTGTGTGGGAATATGTGTGTGCGTGTAAATTACTTTCTCTTGACTTTCAAGGCCGTGTGTGTGTGTGTGTGTGTGTGTGTTACTCACCCTTGGCTGGGGAGAGCAGCAGTTTGGTGAACGATAAAGGAGGGGCAGGAGGGCAATCATGTCAGTCATTTCTCCTGAGTTTGATCGAAGCCTCCGGAGGGTTGCCTTCATCGCTGTGACAACGGACCCGCTCGATCAGCAAGGAGGTTCGATGGCGTTCCATTATGCACGTGAATGACTAGCCTTTCTCTTCATTTGAAGTGGAGGGCAACAATAGGATTCGGATCGAAGCGTTGCGCGGGTTCACCGGGAATCGACATCGGTCCGAGACTGAACCGGGCTGAACACAGTAGGAACGCACAACCCCTTACAGTACAATAGTGTGAAGTGGAGCGCGGCCCTTGTTATTCGGTGTGTGTCCGACAAACAGCACTCTGATTCTGCGCTGTTAGCCGGAGCCACAGCATCCCTTTTTTATCACCTGAGCCTTTGGAGGACAGATCAGGAGAGAACACAGATTCCTGTCTTGTTCAGAACACCGACATTAAGGTTTGAATAATGGCCTTTCATCGGGCCATTGAAGAGCTTGATTGAGCCGAACACAATTTCACCCCCTCAGAGTCTCACATTTTCGACTGTGATTTAAAGTGGTGTTTTTCCGAAATGTCTTTGAGTATTTCCTGGGACTGCTCAGAAAATCTGACACATTAAGCTGCACCAAATGCAACATAGTGAATGACAAGGCCTCTCTCGCTCTCTCACTCTTCCTCTTTTAGCAACTGTCAATAAACGGAAGGTAACGTGGGCTTTAGGATCAGCTGGGCTACAACACTGTAATGCCACGCTCCGTCTCTCAACAAGGTGCAGCTAAACGGGCTTGTCGCCTTATGCAGTAATCCTTCCGCTGGATACCACTTTAACTCAGTCTCTGATTCTCCCCTTGGCAAGATATTCTCCGTTGTGATACATTGGACAGCATCGTCCGCAAAGAAGGAAATAAATGTTGTTTTCGTATTGGTCTATATTGTTATGTTTGAGGGGACCTAGATTTAACGGGGCCTGGCCCTATGTCGCTAAGTGTTTATGTTTAAACAGATTGGTGTCGTTTTAACTGTGAGCAGAAGGAGAGATAAAGATTCTCTGTCGGGTTTATGGAAGCAGGGCGGTGGTGTGTGTGTGTGTCGAGGTGGGGGGGTGGTGGTTATAAAATCATCCATCAATTATTTCACTCTTTATAGATCACTCTTCGCAGGGTGACGAAGAGCGACCACCAGCTGCCCCCGGAGGCTAAACAGTGACATGTCATGGCTGTGGTTGTTCCTCTCCTCCCTGTCCACCGCTGAGTTACCTCTCCTTCGCACTTCCCCACTCCTCCTCCTCCTCCTCCTCCTCCTCATCGACCGACTCCTTCCCTCAGGTCCTTCACTACAGTGTCTCCATCTGGTCGAAGCCTGGCGTTATTTCACTCTGTTTCCCCCACTCTCTCTTTCTCCTCGTGGCTTCTTTCCGTTCTGTCTGAACACACGTCATCACTTTCTCTGCACCTCTTTATAACTCCCCTCCCCTCCTCTCTCTCTCTCTCTCTCTCTCTCTCTCTGTGTCTTTTACTTTTCGCACACTCTCTACACACACACCTCATTATAACCAATGTACCCCTCTCTGTCTGTCTGTCTCTCCTTCTCACCCTCACTCTCTGGCTCCCTTTGACTGATCACAGTGTTGTGACACACACACCTCATAACGACCAATCTTCTCTCCTGCTTTGGCTCTCTCTCTCTCTCTCTCTCTCTCTCTCTCTCTCTCTCCCTCCCTCCTTCTCTCCTAATGATTCATCACACTCTTCCTACACACCTCGTTATAACAAATCTTCCCTGATTGTCTCTCTCTCTCCCCTTCCCCCTATTTTCTCTCTCCATCCCTCTCTCTCCATCTCTCTCTCTCTCTCTGTCTCTCTGTGTGTTCCTCTCCTCCCTCTGTCCACACTACCCACCCATCTTCCACTTTCCATGTGGCCTGTTATTTTTTTCCATCTCTTCATTTTTCTCTGTCATGTATTCAGCCAGTCGAGGCCCCCTGTGGCCTCTCCTCTTGGCCACCGCCAGAACTGAGGTGTGACGGCTCGAGTTCACCAGGGGACAGTAAACAGGGGGTGGTCCCCTTCACACGACTTCCTCGTGGTCGTCATCGCTCCTCTGCTGTGTCTAGGAGTCAGGATGGGTCGTTAGGGTTCACCACCAGGCTTGGCTTCATCCCGAGGCGCGGTAACAAGACCCTGTTTTGCAGAGGAAGAACTTCGACGTGAAAAAGTTTTCGAAAACAATTTTCGAAAATAAAAGTCCTCCCCGTTATCTGGATTTTGTATTGTCATTATCCCTGCAAACCAGAGAGGTGTTACAGTGGCAGAGAAACCATGGCACGGCTCCTCACCTTGGAGGAGGAACAAGAAGAATTCACAGTATCTCCAGTGTGTGAGAGTGCATCTGACACGGATCATCTCAGCTCCATTTTGGACGAGCTACAGGGTTATTGATTGTCTGCTGTGGTGGCAGGCAATCCGTATCGTGGAGTCATCTTTGGATTCTTTCCACATTCTTAGACAAACTTCAAAACGTAACGCACAAATCATGACTTGGGATATGGCAAGGTGCAGTTCAGGGCAATATAGCACCAAGTTCTTCCAGGCTCATTGTCTGCCAAAGTCCTCTCAACCCCAGACTTCAAACTCAGACTTCAAACTCAAACTCAAGAATAACCTTTGATTTTACACTTACAGAGTTACCAGAGTACAATAGGCGGCATTTGATTGCTGACAGGACTCAACACTAACTTTTAATAGTGGTTGCCAGGCTGGCAACCAGGCATCAGATTTTGGTTGCAGAAACTGAAAATATGGTTGCATTTTTGTCATGTTTTGTGTATGTTGTACATGCTTTGCAGTATAATTTTCCATCCAGCATGAAGATGCTAGGATACTTAGCCTCGCAAGACTTCACAAATGTCCTGTTTGTCGTTCAGGTTAATCTGGTTCTTTGTCAGTTGAATCAATTTGCACATTTGTTTGTGATGTTGATGGGCTAGTCAAACTTTTCACCCCACAGTGTGAAAACAACTTAAAACAACGTCATTTCTTTGTGTTGTTTATGCACATGCAGTGTTGGCTGGTTCTGGAGTAAACGCAACACCACATGTGCAGCAATCTGGTTTCCATCTGTAACAGCAATATTTAAATACCGCTAATGCAATGAATGTATTTATTCTGGAGTGCACATTTAGCTACTTGCTGTCCCTGTTTTTTAAGTTATGTTTTAAGCCACTGATGGCAACCAAAGGTCAAGAATTGGTTGACAATTTCTCAAAATGGTTGCCAATGGCATTACTGTCGAGCCGATAGTGAGACATTAATCTCAAGACTTGACATCGCCTAATGAGGGAATGTATTTTCATCATCTGTCAAGCCAACTCTGTCTGCAAAACACAGAGCACTGTTTTATATTACTTGACATGAAATCAATGCACACATTGCAGGGTTCCCTTATCGCGCCCAACAAAGTTAAGTCAGTTAAAGGGGCGGTTTGGCAACATTGAGCCAACCGCTGGGGGTTGTGGGAAATTTAAAATAATGCCCAGACACGGCCCAGCGAGCATTTTGCAGCTGAGGTGCTGCCCGCTCAGCTTTAAACATCGTCTTGGACAGTACTGCAAATCAGAGTGTTGCCACGTTACATCATTCGGCATGCCGGTGTGTTAACTTGAGGCGTGTCAAGACGCCGTTCGCAGTGCTAGGTCGGGCCGTTGTGTTCTCGAGCAAGGAAGTTGGAATAATTGAAAGTTCGAGGTGACTCCACCATTATAAAGTGTGAATGATCTTTGATTTAAATTCAACTAATCAAGAATGTACCTGTTGTACAAAGTACAGAGAGTATTTCTTGAGATGCATTGTTTCTCGAGCTTGAGTTTGCCATGAGTTATGACTTGAGTTTATTGGTACATGCTTGACTTGTGTGGTTCCCTGGATTGTTTGAAAAGCTTGAAATGATTCAAGAAATGTATTCGGGCATGTTTCACCCCCCCGGAGTTCACTTACAGCGTGAATGCAAATCCCGAGTTCCAAGTTGTTTTGAACATGGTAAAAGGCTTGTTGCCCAAGGAGTGCTCGCTGCTGTGGCAGGAAACCAGGAGGTAGAGAGGGCATCACCCGGGAGCACCAATCTCCTGACCTGATTCAATCAATACATCTGTTCAGTAGCGCAGGCTGTGCACAAGCAGTAATGTATATATACAGTATATATATTTTTTAAACTGCCAGAAAAAGGACACTTTCTTTCTAGGAGGCCAAACAGCAGATGCTCAAGCCCCCTTTGAGGTCTACCGATGCACGTCCATGTCCAGTAGTAGAGGAAGAGTTAGTTGGTGACAGCCAACATTTATACAGATAACAATAACACCACGCAAGTGCTGTGTTCATTTAATTAAAACGGGATCCACAACAGTTGCAAAAAACTGCAATCGATTCTAAATTGTCCTGTGAGCTGCTTAAAGTACCCTTTGTTTTGATTGGAACAAGCTTGCAAAGATGGCAACATTATTGTTTTTGCTTGTAAATGGTTCTATCATCGAGAGTGCTTACTGGGGCTTTTTTCCTCTTCTACATACTTTAGTATATTTTGGAAATGCGTTTTCCCCTAAATGACTTTCAGTGGCAAGTGCCCAAGGCATTCGGGATAAGGGTTAGGCACCTTGCTTAACCGTCAAGGTAACTCCTTCATATAGTTAATGTCCTCACGTAGCAATGATGTACAGTATATGTCACTACTTTAAATCAGACCTCCCTCCCTGTGGTTGCCAAGTATCAAGTGATTTGTACTGAAGAGAAGAGGCAGTAGTCCGCACATGACTGCAGGCTAGCGAGCAGCAGCACTGCTAGCCTGCAGGTGGCGGGGTCAACCCGGGAGGGACCGCACGACACCGCTGTGAGTCAGGCTGCCGGCAGCTGACAACCTCACGGAGTGTCGCTCGTGTTTGTTCTCGAACCCGTGTGTGTGTTTGTAGGTCGGATTGTAATCACAACGTCGGACATCTCAAGCCGTCGAAGCACGTTGAGATTTTGTAACCCCCGAGTCTTTTTACAATAAGAAACAACCGCTTTTTGAATAATGTTTCTAACTATTTAGGACTTTATCAGGCAGACCTCGCCACACACTGCATGTCCACCCATCCTATCATTCCCTCCATTTCTTTGTCGTCTATTATTCATGCAGAACACCCGTTTTCACTTTTTGATACACACCAGATAGCATATTTTATGGTAAGCTGTGGCCTAGTTACTTGGTAACAACTCATTAAGGTTGTGTTTGGAATGGTCTCCTCTGAACGCGACACGGCAAATGTTATCCTTGGATGACCCAAGGATGCTCAGGAACAC
>OMKP01035104.1:0-11572 GCA_900302375.1 Bathygadus melanobranchus | reverse complement strand
TAATCCAATGTAATCTCATCCATCTGATAGCCTAAACTAACGAGCCTAATCTGAAGCACTGTTCCAGTGTTCACTATGAAACCTACCTCTGTGTGTGTGTGTGTATTCTTCTACTACTAGACCCAGGTTGTCATGTTGTGAGTGTGTATGTATGTATGTATGTATGTGTATGTGTATGTGTGTGTGTGTGTGTGTGTGTGTGTATTAGTATTTGGGTGAAGCAAGGCTGTGGTCCAGTGAGCGAGGGCCTGTGTACTGGTTGGCTAGTGAACCGTGCTGATGCTGCCTGGAGGCTGGAAGCTGATTGGCCGGCTGCTGCTGCTGTCAGAGTTCTGAGGCTAAATCAATTAGCAGCTCTAACAGCGGGCCTCCACGTCACTCTACTTTCCGTACTATCATCTACTAGCATCAAACACGAGACAGCCCAGACCATGTGTGCAATTCACTCAATGCATTTTTGTGAGTTAGCTCAATCCAAATTTAGGTTTAAAGGATTTTTATTAGGATAGTTAGGGTTAGTCACATTTTCACACTTATATGATGGAAAATCCCTAGTTCTGTCTGTTTAATGTATAGCACTGAACGGTGCAATACAGTTCGCCTAGCTAGCAGCTAGCAGTGGACAAGGTCACAGCGGTTTAAAGGAGAGAATGAATATCACACACAGAAAATAACATCTTCTTCTTTTTGAAGAAAGGATGTTATCGTTATCAATAGTTGATCCATTAAATTATGAGCTGAAATCACAGAAGTTTCTGATGTTTACGCATAAACTGTTTAATCGTCAAGAGAGATAACCTCCAAAACGGGAACATATGTATGGAAGTATGTTACTATCACATTGTTTAGCGTGTTTGATAGCAGCGTATCCTAAAAACCTATTAATTTAATGAATCTGATCAACTAAATTAATAAATTCAGTTCCGTGAGAACTTGACATGAGCAACATGACCTTAAGTTGCACTTCGTCAAACCAAACTTTATGAATACACTTCATGAATACACAAATACAAGCCACAAGCCCCCAGAGCCAGACAAACAACTATAATGACCCGGGTATCGTCGTTCTTACCCGGCAGTGATTCCTGTCACTGTAGCTTAGCGTTAGCGTTAGCATTGCGCCACGATGCATTGTGCTAATGATGCTATGGCCTACAGCAAAGGGAATCCTTTTCTTTTTTTTCCCCTGAGTGGTTGTGGTGGCATTTGAGTTGACCTGTTAACTTTATCAGTGACGCACGATTAGGCAGCCTGAGACTCAAGGCTGAATGGACACTGAGTAGATATGCTGTACATAGTCACGTTACTGACATACAGTGGAGGTGGAATATGAAGCTATTCAATAATCATTTACCTCGTCTAAAGATGTATTTATTGGGATGTCGATATGACGATGTGATCATATATTTGTCTTTGTTCTATTTTGCTGTGACAACACAATAGAGATTATAGACAATGTTCTTTGACGTTATTGTGAAATATTCATGTGTGCAGGTTTGGAGGCACTATATATACATCTGGGTATCTTCAACAGAGATAATAAACGATTATATAATATAAACTTCAGCTACAACTAACAGACTTTAACTTTAGTCTGCTATAACTCAAAAATCATCTATCTGTTTATCTGTTATGTGATCATTGTTAGAATGACATAGGAAGTGGGTGGGAACCACGGCACATGCCATGCTCCCAACACACTTAAGACTATTTTTAAAAGCTCTATTGTTAAGTCTGAGGTCAGTTTAGACCTCTGGTGATATATGTGTTAACGCAGTGTGTTGTCTCTAGGCAGAACGCGAGCGGATTTGAGCCAGGAATTACAATTTATGAATGAGGCAGTCTATCTGCCCATCTCCAATCCTTTTTCCAAACACAATCCCCTTCTTTCTGTAGCGGTGGTGAAGTTGCTTACGGATAGTTACGTAGCTATAAAGAGATCTGTTTGTGTCTACCAATAATCCGTCAGATAGGCCTGGGATGATCCTATCTGCAATCAAAATGAAAATATGTAAACATTAGCACTTATGAAGTGCAACACTTGGATGTTTGATGGAAACAAGGGACCTGTTTGTTTTGTACTTGTCAAGGTAAAAGCATCGTGTATCAAATTATTTGTGCAGAAGTTGAAGAAGTTGCAGCAGCTCTTCTTGGCTTGCATATTTAATCTGTGTGTTAAACAACGTCGGTAGGTTTTGAACAAGACATCAAACTATCGAACCGGTTCGCTTGTAGAGCACTGTGTTTTTAAATTAATCTTAGAGGCAGGCCTCATATTCTGTTGGCGTCCAGTCTGTTTACCCTGTGAGGCTTGTAAAGGATGTTTAACCAAAGCCAGATGCATGCTGGGAAGGTGTGCCCAATATTGTCTTGATTGAGCCTTTTTTAAACAGAACCCTTCATGGGCACATGGGAATGAGTGTGTGAAGGGGTTAATGTGTGTATGCATTGGTGAATGTATGTATGAATTGGTGAATGTATGTATGAACAAGTGAATGTGAGGCATCAAACCAAAACCCTTGGACAGGCCACAGTTCAGGCAGGCTGGTGTGCTTGTTCATTTCTATTCATGTGTCTGTAGGGTGTAAATGGTCCTGTCTAGAGTGTAATGAAGCGCTCAAACGTTGAAGGAATGCACCTCCATCATCTAACGTCTCGTCTCATCGTATGGACCAAAGACCCGTCGCTTGAGACAGGAATTAGATGGGACATACAGTCCTTCTGAGTCAGGTATAGTTTCAATCTATTTACCATCATCCCATCCATCTGTCTCTACCGATTACCTGTTGTATTATTATTATTATTGTACATATAATACTGTGAATGCTGTAATCTTTCTTTGACATGATTTTGTACTTTATTGTTATTTTATTCATACTTTATTATATATATTACTTTTTAGATTTTTTATTGTCTGCTGCTCTCAAATTCTCCTCCTCCTCCTTCCCATATATCTACCTCCTACCATAAACTCCTGTAATATCACCTTGTACTGGCGTGTACCCTGCAGGAGAGAGAGAGCAGATCCAGGACCAGCAGAAGTGAGAGAGAGAAAGAGAGTTGCCTGAGTTCTAATTACTGACGAGCCATTGCCTCTCCCCCCCCGGGGGACCCCCCACCTCTGCCACCTTAAAGGGCGTTTCCAGCATCCTGTGCTGGTTGTCACAGCAACCCTTGATTTCCCTGGAGGCCGGCGCGACTTAAAGACTCCATGGGCCTTACTCACCTAGCTGCCATCTTGGTTCCATCTTGATTCTAAACGCTAGCTGGGTGGGGGAACAGTTCCCTCACCCAGCTAGCGTGTAGAATCAAGATGGCCGCTGGGTTAATGAGGCCCATGATGCCAAAACAAAATTGGCATCATCATCAAAACGGCTAATTCCTGTGCGATTCTATAATTGCGACACCTCTTCCAACCACAAGTAATATTGATTAATATTAATTGATTAAAGGTTAATTTATGAATGTATTGCTTTTTAGGGTGTCCTTCAAATACTCTCAGGTATATTGTACATCAAGGTTTTTGCTACACCGCATCCCAGAATGCAATTCAGGACGACACACCCTCACGAGCACGCGCACACACACACATACACTCACACACACACACACACACACACACGCACACGCCCTGGACTTATGTAAACGTGTAGTGTGTTTGACATTTTACAGTCAAAATGAGGCGACATGCATCAAGGCCTAGATTTGCTGGGCGCCAGCAGCGTTGCTCTGAATAGACTCTCTTAAATAGCAGCGTGGCGTCTATTAATAGCCCTCAGCAGACTGTTCCAATTGGACGGTGTCTCGCACCCTCTCCACCTGCGTGTCGGCCAGGCTGACTTATGTCTGAGTGTTTCATTTCCATTGATTCCCTTGATTCCCTTCCTGGATGAAACGCACGCAAAAGCACACAATGAAGCGAGAGAGAGAAGTGTAGTTGAAGTTCGTTGGTTCTGGTGAGTACACTGTAGTGTACTGGACTCATTGGGTAGTGTACTGGACTCATTGGGTACTACCAAAGCTACTGGGTAGCTACCAAAGCTACTGGGTAGCTTTGGTAGCTGAATGTAATGGTTTATAACGGTTTACATAAATGTTTATGGATGTTAGTAAGATATGTATCATTTACACAGTAAATCTGATCCTTTATGACCAGGCACATGGGCCTGAATTTTATTTCTTTTAAAGCCAAACCATAAACCTGCATTACTTATCTAGTTAAATAAACAAATGACAGATATTCACATTCACTTCACACGCCAAGTTCACACTCAAGAAGTAATTGGCCTTAGAACAAATATTTGAAATGAATTTCTTAGCTCATTTCCTCACAATAAAACTCCCTGTTTAAGGAAGCCCCATGATCTCCAACGATACCGTCTCCATACGCCGTCCGCCGGTCCACCTTAACACCACACCCCAGACTGATTCACTCTGGGACATCATCACCACTGGGATCATCTGCAAACATCTGGGCTACAAAAGGCTCTGCGCTCCACAGCGGAGCCACAGCTGTGTGGCAGAACCGAGACAAGACCCGACTCCTCTCCGGCCCTAGTCACCTACCATGTCTCTCAGCTTCCTCCTCTGGGCGCTACCCCTGCTGGCCTCGCTGGTGGCGGCCCAGCACAACCCCCACGACCCCCACGACCCCAACGCCCAGGACATGTCCTGGGTCAACAGCTTCCGCCAGGGCTTCAACTTCCAATGCCCCCATGGCGAGGCCCTGGTGGCTGTGCGGAGCTACTTCAGCGAGGCCGCGGGCTGCGACCGCCTGTGGACCTTTGAGTGCCAGCCCACCCCTGAGGGCCTGGGGGAGCCCACCGACTGCTGGTGGGACGACATCAACCGTGCCGGCATGGAGTGGTGAGTCGAGGCTAGGATCAACACAGTTTATAATACACTTCAGAGTAAGAGTTAATATAGGTGTTGCTACTGTTGATTTGATAAGGATTGTTTTGATTACTATATTTATTATAGCATTACTTTTATTGGTGTAATCATGCATTCCCTTGGTAGTCAAAGTCAGAGTGTTTTGTGCAATATAACATTATCTGCAGAGACATTTTGATGACAAGGCGAGGGCCATCTACAGAGTTAAACACACAGGAAGCTCGTGGCTCAACCCACTAACGCCCTAACTACATAGGCGCGGGTTCGATTCCCACCTGCGGTCCTTTGCTGCATGTCGTTCATTCTCTCTTTCCACCCACGTATGAAATAAAGTCAGGGGTGAATAAGATCAGATGCCATGGTCAGTATGTAAGGACGGCTCACTGACTAACATGAACTAAAACTCACATGAACTAACATGAACTAACACTAACATTAATTAGACCAGCCGTCCTCACGCAACACCACAAAGACATGATGCCAAAGTTATTAGGTAACCCTGCAGGAACACGCAAAGGAAGGGATAACATCTGAGTTTATTCCAGCAATAAATAAACACATTTCTGAATGTTGTTTGTGGGGGAAAATGTGTTTGGCATTCGTTTACGTTCATGGCATGACTATCGTACCTTGTGTATGAAATAGCGAGGTCATAACAAATGGAAAACACATTCTGAATGATTTGGAGTAGAAGGGAAGCTTCTTGTTCCAAGAGCAGATGGGCAGTGGGGGGGGGGTCTTGTCATCAGGGGTGAAAATATAGATATAGTGCAGGCAGTGTGGTTCCACTGGTGCCCGTCGGGGGGGCCGTAGAGAGAGAGAGAGGGCCCTCCATCAATGTGTTGGGCGGAGAACGGGCCTGTGAGTGACTCAGATCGCCACCTCGGAAATCCAAAAAAATGCACCATTTGCCATCTCCATCTTGGTTTTCTATTTTTGGTAAAATAGTCAGTAGCAATCATAATTCATAATTACTTATTTTCTTTGGTATTTCTGTCAGATAAAGATATCCAGTGATGATTGCTGGGTAATATGTATGTTGATGGTGTTGTTTGTGCGTGTGTGTGCGTGTGCCTGCTTCATAACTAGTCACTAGCGTGCACTAGGGTTTGTAATAATGTGTGTACTAGGGCCCATGGTAACTTCCTTACTGCCGCTGCTTGTCATGCTGTGCCCTTGTGTGGAACCCCTGAAGGACACTGAAGGGTCGTGTCTTCACCTCACATCTCGCTAGCTCTGTTTCTGAGCCAGAGGCTGTGAGCTGCGGGTGCTGAAAGGTCAGTATTGCCACCCGACACACGGCCGGTAGAGACGCCTGCAGGGAGAGCTCTGCTCGTCGTGTTGCCTTAACAAACGCCTGCCTGTCCTGCTGGCACCTCCACATCTCCCTGGGAGGATCATGAAACTACAGCTGGAGCAGAACAGAACAGCTGTCCGATCCACAACATTACTATGTGTGGTTGTAATGTGAACATCAGGGGTTATGTGATTTTTAACCAAATATGTGCAGTGAGAGAGATTCTTACTTTGGTGAAGACGGTCAAGACCCAGGGCCAACACAAAAAGAATATTGCTTTGTATATACAGTATATATATACATATACTCAATATACAGTATATATATATATATATATATATATATATATATATGTGTGTATATATACAGTGTATGTATATAAGGCTTTACTTTGTGGTTGGCTGTTATTTCAGTTCCTCTCGTCTATACCAGTGACTGCTTCCTGTCTAATAGAGAGTGTGAGTCACCCTCCCAGCGGTGTGTTCCCGCTCCTCGGCACATTAGTTCTGCTTGAGTTCCCGGCCCAGCTCCGGCCCAGCTCTGGCCCAGTGAATCAAGCCCGGTACTCGCGCTCACAGCCTCCCATTAACAAAGCTGTCAGTTTAAATGGCGCTCTGCGAATGAGACATGACCGCAGTGGGAAAGGGCACGGGCTATCCCCATTGGCTGGAGCGCCGTAGGCCGCGGCCGTGTTGCCATGACAAACGTCTGCCTATCCCAGGGCCCCGCGCCTCGGGGCCGCTCGTCCACGCTCTTGTTGTGCTGACAAGGGGCCGTAGGGGCCACAAACACACGGCTGTTTACACCACATGCTCGGTAGCTAACCTCAGCAAGCCTGCCGACGGTGAGGATCCATGGGGAGTTCCAACCAATCGTAGCGCTGTTCTGGGTCTGATCTATGACGACAGGAGGTCCCAGTCAAAAGGTTCTGGGTTTGATCCCCTGTGTCCGCAGCCTAACCTGTAGGCATCCAAGATATCCTAACCCCTACCTGCTCCTTAATGACATTAACTGAATTAAAAGCGCTTTGCATTAAAGCGCCTGCTAAAATAAATGACTAAACATCAATGAAGCAGGATGAGGCTACAGTAATGAAGCTAACATATATCACATATGTAATAATGCTAATGCTAATAATGGTCTCCTTGCAGGACGTCGACGTGTACCCAGAACGGGATTGCAGCGGGGATCCAGAGCAAGTACTTTGAGTCGGTACTGGACCGGGAGTGGCAGTTCTACTGCTGCCGCTACAAGCGGCGCTGCCCCTACTCCTGCATGTACGCTAAGCTGCCTAGCCCACTAGCACTTTCTACTTAAAGTCATTGTAGCACTCTCACTAAGCCACTGGCTGTCGTTCACAGGAAGACCAGTGATGTACCACAGCAGTACAGGGAGGAGGGTGAGATGGTGGTACCGGCCTACGGGTATTTCATCCGCGGGGCTCAGACCACCTTCAGTGGAGTGCTCAGGTGGGTTTAAACCGGTTTCTCTCTTAAACCGGTTTCTCAGATGGGTTTCCACTGGTTTCTGTCTTAAGGGCCAATATCGGTCTGACCATCATCGTAACTGTCTCTCCTGGCTTCACTAAAACATCTGTTACCAAAATGCCTACGAGCAATAGCTTTGTTGACAAGTACTTGTTGGTACATGGTTGTATGATGATCCACTGATATGTTGTCCACAAACTCCGTACTGAGAGACGCACACTGATTCCAAAAGACCAAAGTGCTATATTTGTCAGTGTAAGGAAGTGATTTTGACAAACGATACAGGTAACAGATGTTTTAGTGACGCCAGGGGGTCAGTGGTTTGATTACCCAGAATGGTATTGTCCTTTCAATACGTTTATCAGGTGGGTTTGTACTGGTCTGTCTTAAACCGCTTTCTCAGGTGTGTTTAAACTGGTTTCTGTCTTAAAGACCATTAGCCAGATCAGAGGAAATGGAAAAGAATCAGGCTAGACTAGTACTAAAGTATACGGTACTATACTGCACTCATCTGTATTGTTTCCCTTGTGGGGTTAATGCAGTACATCTTATCTCATACATACAGTACATATCATTATCAGAGTTTATCATAACATTTCTGTGTTGTTTTTCTCCAGGGATCGGCAGTGGAAATACATCCTGTGCAGAATGACTGACTTTGATTGTGAATTTCAGAATTTATAGACGTCAACGTTACCCACCGTTACATGAACAAGCAGATATTCTCTCTCATACCGTAGGAAGGAAAAACATGATTGACATCCGTAGGCTTTTAGAGATCATTGGGATCTTCGAACAATGATAATGGCACACTGGTCTGTATTTTCTATTTCTGTAAATGTCTTTTGAACTTGTCGTGTCCTTTCCCTCTCCGGCTTCTGGCTTCTCTCTGCTTGTGTTTCGTACCCTACATCCATCAACAAAACACTCCAAAAAACCTTTCAATGAGTCCTGAGTCCTGACTCTTGGCTGTGATCTGATTGGCCGACAAGCAGGAAGTAGGTCGCTTTGTTATCATTCATACATTAAAAATATCACACTTAAGCCTACGCCATATGCCTTGAATGCCTTTCTTTGTATTATATATTGTATATTCTTACAATTAAAGTTGATGAAGTGATGTTCATGTAAAGGTAACTGTAAAGGGTTTTAACCCTACTCGTTTGTATTAACGAGTAGTGTCTTGATCTTGTCCACGATTCTTTCTTCACACTGGATCTATGGATGAAGATCTAATTATTGAAATGGACGTTCAGTAAATCTATATTACCTATATTACAATATCAGGTGAATCAAATAGAGAACCTTTCTTGTCAAATTCGATGTATCGCTCAACTTCATTACCATGTAACTCCGATTTTATATTAAAAAAAGGTTTCTGAAAAAAATAACTTTCTTTTTGCTCTTTGTGCTGGTTGTTGTCATACATCACTACTAACTAGCTAACTAGCTACTAAAACACAAACTTCAAGTTGCAGTAACCCTTGTTTCACCAGAGGTGACGCTGTTGCTGCAGTTGGACTTTACTGCTAGGTAACATTTTAAACACACATACACATTTTAAACTACTGTTTACATGTACATTAGTTACATTTCAACTAGTTTTTAAGTGTGTGTAAGTAGCTATTATACATTGTAGTCAAACTCGACTGAAAGCTAGCTAAACTCAAGCCAAGTGTTTGCTGACCTTCTATTCTTGCGTTAACAACACGGGGGCCGTGTCCGAGCCGGTGGCCATCTTGAAAGGAGCTGGGGTTCGAGCCAGCGTCTTGAGCTTGAGCTTTGTTTGTTTGTTTACGACAGCAGTTGCTGTCCCGGGGCAGACAGCCAAGTGCTCGGCGTTGGGCCACCGCTGGCCCCATGGTGTGGCGCCCGGCAGCAGCCGTCCATCAGACGCCTGGCCCATCGGAACCCTTGATCACGTGGCACTCTAATTGGCTGTAATTACAGCCCAGTGGGCGGAGCCACAAACCTGTACACTTGGTAGTGTATATAACTAGCTAGCCGCGCGTGTAATTATGGGTGAAGAAGAAGGTTTAATCTGGGCTCAACTGGGAATGGAAGGATTTTAGATTGGGATAATAAAATTCTAAAAATTTCTTAAAAATTGTGGTATATTTAAAATCACATAATTCAAAAACATCGCTGTTAATGTCAAATGTGAACTATTACACCAAATTGTGTGTGTGTGTGTGTGTGTGTGTGTTAGCTTCTGTGTGCGTGTGTTCCACCCTGCTGAGGGACCCTGACTCGGGGCCTCTGGAGGACCCCCCCCACGGGCCCTGGGGCCCCAGTAGCTGCCTGTTTATTTTCAGGAGTATCTGTGGCTCTGCTCTCACTGGGGATCAGACAGCTGGCCGGCCCTGTGACCTGCACACACACACACACACACACTTGCTTTTTTTTTAGTGTTATTTTCTATGTGTGTATGTGGCAGGGTATGTTTGTTTGTGCGTGTGTGCTAGTATGTTTGTGGTATGTATGTATATGGTATGAGTGTGTCTGGTGTGTATGGTATGTGCATGTGTGTGTGAGCATGTGTTGAACAGCCGTTCCATGATTGCCATATCGCCTCATGGGGGATGAGGGCTGCTGGGAGATCCCACCTTGTCAACACACTTTTATGTCTTCATGTTGTTTGGTCTCCATATCTTCCACTCGTCTTAATTCTGTTTCAACCCATCATCTGCCCCCGCACCCCGATGGTCGGACCAAAACAGACTCAACAGCCAGTAAATTAAACTATTATAGAACGCTGTTCTACTGTTTGGAAGTAATAACAACACGGCGTTGTACTTCAACCATCAACAGGAGGTGTTGAGCGCGTCCGACGGTGTACAGTGTGATACTGTAGCCTTGCTTTAGTGTTATGGAAGAAACACACGTGTTCCCATGTTATATATATATATATATACATTGTTACATAGATACATATATGTGCTGTTTACTTTCCAGTTCGCAACATGTGAAACGCGGCAGCATGTGTTTCCTAATATATTCAGAGGTGAGACTTCCTGGTTTAGTCCGCTCTGGCATTTTGAGCCTGTAGCTACATGACAGGAGTTTTATTAGTCTGAATCTGGAATCCTGTGTCATTCAGTTCTGGTGTATGAATACCGCAGACATTCCACCAGGGATCGCTTTCATTTCCACAAGCCTTGAGGGTTCAAACACACTGAAGATCTGGTGTCCGGGTATTCTTCAGGAAGGCTGTAGTTACATAGTCCTGCATATCGTATATCTTATATCTGTGACCCACCTGTGGAGGTACCTTTGGCAAACAGACCACCAAATACCTGCCATAAAATAAGTGACTAATTTCCATGTCTAAAAAGAGAGTAATTAGCATTTCTCTCTGTATGTTTTTCATCAGTATTCAGTATTCTCCTTTCCAGTCTTCAAAGGTTTATTGCGGTCATCCCACGACCCACTTGGTCCCATGCTGTGACCCACATTTGGCTCGTGACCCACAGTTTGAAAACCAAATCTTACAGGGACCGGTCTGCAGTACCCAAGTTGACCACCGTGCCGAGCCTGAACCCAGGAGCGAGGAAGTCCCCCCGACCCAGAAACTCTTCCTCGTCGCTGGACAACCATCTCCATGACTTCCTGCCTGGTGTAATCCGCCGTGTGGTCAGGACTCGTGGGAAGTGTGTCCGAGTACACGCCGTGGAAGCAGGGTTTCCCCCGGACCTGGCCCTACGGCGCAGCGCCCCAAGGTATCAGCTCATGGAAAATATGGGATAATTCTAGGTTAACATAATAAGAATAACAATCCTTTATTTAATTCCCTGGGTGTCTTCTACAGAGGAAACTGTTGGGAGTGTTGGGAGTCAGCCAGTGCATTGTGGGAACAGAGGCGGGGTGGGGGAGCTGTAAATTGAGCTGGTGACCC
>OMKP01035080.1:0-12533 GCA_900302375.1 Bathygadus melanobranchus | reverse complement strand
AATTCATATCTTCATGAGATCAACACTAGTAATAAATAAAGTACCGTTTTGTAAAAATGCATCTGATGCATCTTTCATAAATGAATCATCTTTTCATGGCTTCAAATGGATTTACTGTGCGTCAAAATAACACAAACCACTTTCTGAGTGAAAATGTAATATAATGCAGCATATTCTCGTTTTGTCTAAAAAAGGAAAAGGAATCCACTTAAGCCCTTAGTGATGAAATTAAGGAGCTATACTTGATTTCTAGAATAGCTATGTCTTCGTGCATTACATTTAATCAGATTAAATTAAGAGGGAACTGAGTTTTAGCACTTAGAATATTTTGGCAAGCAATGCAGCCAAACGATGGATGCAGGAATTCGGTCAACTCATGAAATGCTCTCACAGGTGGCTGAGTCTCAGCATCCGAATGTCCAACACATTTGTCTTGTAAAAAAAAGAAATCATAAAATTCAAAGAGGTTTCTGGGACACATCAAACCCACATGGGAGGTGAGGCTGCTCGGTGTGGGGGGAGAGGATGATGCCATGTGGGTGGGAAAAGAAATCCCCTCACGGAGGGGAGAGATGTGGGGAAACAGAATGATGTCACACCTACTCAAGGGGCAAGATGACTGGTCATGAGAAACACTGTGTAGGCTACCAGGCGAGGTGTACCGAAGTTGGCTGCCTAATGGAGAGAAATAAGAGGCTACGGTGGCTGACAAGTAAGCAAAAACAAACAGTAGTAGGTCTTCATTTTAACATAGAAAAAAATAGATCATCCGTTTTAAAAGAAGAAAGGAAAAATCCACATGTTGACTTTATAAAAAGCCACGTTGTGGGGCTGAATGCATACCGGTGCAGAATCACTTCTTCTTCCCACACAAAATGTTCAATCACCATAACCATGGCAAATGTCATAGAGCCACGAGTGAGTCATTCTGTGATCATTTGTCAGACACAGAAGCCACAGTGCCCTTGGTTTGTTGGTAAGAGTGACAAACACATGGGTGACAAATGGAAGGACTGGAACACAGAAGTCACAAGACTGCCATCCGCTGGCAGCTGTGGAACTGGATAATCTATCAGCCGATTTGCATAAAATTCTAAAATGACCATCTCCATTCAGCCATTCCCTGCAGGTGTTTATTCATCTGTAATTATTGATATTGCGTCCTATCTCAGCCACTAGAAATGAAGTGATTCCTTACCAGATACAACAGGAAGGTGTGCAGGCCAGTTCCAAGGCCTACTGATGACAGGATTCCTAGGCCTACCCAGTAGGCACACCATAGAAATTTGCCCTCCAAGTACTGGACATACTGGAAAGGAGAAAAACCAGTCAGTGGATAAAAATATCAAGGGTGTTTTTAAAGTTTTACTCTGGTTGTAAGTGTCCCCATTTCCCTAAAGTCATGGTCCAGCCTTAATTCCTTTATACATTAAAGGCAGACACCACTTTTCATAGAAAAGTGGTGTCTGCCTTACAATGATTCCACTTTAACATAATGTGACAGGGAGCTCGCTCACATGAACTTCGACTTGAAAAACACTTCCTGCGCAAGATAAGACAGCCCGCAAAAAGAAGTAACCTAACCATCATAGATGACAACGTCATGCTGAATTCTAAGATACTAATCTATAACCTTTAGACACAGCAGTGGCAGTGGTGATTGAATATTAACAGTGAAGAAAAACAAATCAGTCCCAAGGGAGGAAAAAAGGCTGCCAAAATCTTACCTTCTGGTGTGTACCCTCAGTAGAGTAGGCAAAGTAGAAGAACAAACACAGAACCAGGAGGAAGACCACTGTGCCTCGTCGATACCAGAGTCTATAGCCATACAAATAAAATGTCACTCAGACTAAAATGTGTGGTTTGAAGATAAAAAACAACAGTGACACACAAGATAAACAACAAAACCACAAAGCACATATACAATGCAAATAGATGCTATTTACTTTCTAACCGTGGCTAAGCACATCCCAAGAACAGTGAAAATGTCAACTGTGTCACAAGGACCGCAACCTGAATGCTAATGTGAAATATATTACTTCAGTGTCAACTCCTTTAGCTTGATGAGGGTCTCCAGGAGAAAGTACTGCAATGTGGTTATAGGTCTCCTCCATAACACCAGGGACAGGCGCTCTTCTTTATCCTTCTCCCTCCTCTCTCTGATTGACACATCTGGTGGACAGGATACACAAAAGCGATCACGTTATAGCTTAATTATATGAAGCTACAGAATGACGGTATACATGTGTACATTGAAATATTCCAAAAGAAGCAGGTGTTCACTGTTTTATTTTTCACTTTGTATCCAACTGTTCCAACAGTTTACTTGTTGTCAATAATGTTACCCAAACACTGTATTGCATACAACACGAATACAACCCCATGAACAAACCTGGAGATTTGCCGTTATGTGTATCTTTTACTCCAGTGCGTTTTTGAGGCTTTTCTATGCTTGCTCCATTGGCTGCCATGTCATTCACTGTTTATTAGGCCAGGTAATCTGAGGAAGCAAATAAACACAACAAATCATGTATATTCTTCATTTACATGATTTGGATGCATGTGGATGTATTATGTGAATACACGCGTCAGCGGAAAAAACACGAGCTCACCAAACACGAAGCAGATTTGTGGAAAAAATCTTACAGTAAATCGGTGAGTAACCGGTAAAATGCCTTGCTGTCAAGACGACTGTCAAACAAGTCGCTAGCGAAGACTTGCTTAAGTTAACTACAACGGATACGGGTGGAGATATTGTCAGATATCAAGTTAAAACGAGACACAGACAGCGGCGAAGGCAATAAATAAGTGTGAGGATAAAGGTCAATAATCTATATATAAATACGTGTGCATCATCTTACTCACACTAACCGGCTAGCTTAGTCAACATGCTAAAGGCTAAGCTAAGTAGGGTGACAGTAGGAAATGATTAATGATTTCATGGGCAGTAACGACTATTCATACTCATAGATGTAACAATGAATTACCGTACTGCTCGTTGGCCTGTTCTACGTTTAACACAACGCATGTAACCTTAGAAATACAGTAACATTTAAATGAAATAGTCATACCTCGTTCATGTCCTCTTAACCCGGAAACAGCCTGCTTCGTCTTCCTAAAATAAGTGCACATTTGTTTTATTTGTAGAGTGCAACGCGGTTGAGGCACACATAATTATATCCAGTGGGATATGAGTCATGTATGAAGCCAAACCAATAATATACATACAAAACCGAACTATAAAGATTCGTATCTGTGATGTGCATACTTTTATTGTGACATTTCTACGAAAGCCTAGCCGCAAAAGTAAATTCTTGCTGTCCAATCAGAGGTTGCCAAATTTGCTAAATTACTACAGATGGAACAGTTAATCTTTAGTTAGTATTCAACTATTTGTGATTTACTATCAACGCTAGATTAAATTGTTCATTTTATAAATACAGTACAAACCGGTTCAAATATACATAAATATAAATATACTTTGTACAAGAAAATGCATTTGTGTAAATGCAGTGTAAAAACACACGTTGACATTTTACGACATTAATGGTATGTATGCCCTGACACAGAAGTTGTACTGTTTTATTTAAGTCAATTCTAAATAATATCAGAACAAAGCTTGAAGAAGCAGAACAATACATTTGTAGCACTTAAAATGCCCTATTTGACAAATTGTACAAATATACGCATGTATGTTTTTTTTTTACATCATCATGAACATGAGAGCATGATGACAAGTTAGATTGGATTTTTGCTGAAAACAAAACAAAACCCAGAAACACACAAATGTAATATAAATGAAGTCAAATATTGACCAATAACATGCATTGTTACTTTGTAGTGTTCTGAATCAATTAGTTCAGGACATTGTACGATGTACCACATTAAAATACGTCCCAAACGTGGGAACACAAACAATAAAATTAAAAAAAACACTTGCATCACAGTTACTGCCCTGTCACACCAGCCAATCATCAGCCAGTGGAAAAATCCCCAACTGGCAAGATATCCATACAGCTTAGGTCTGTCAAGGCTACAGGAACTGTAGGCACTGGTACAGCAGATGTCTATTCCTGGCATGTAATCTTAGTAAGTGTTTATTTCCGAAAGTCTGGTCTGGTGACAGGTGAGTGGGCTCACTCGTCGTAGTGAAGTAAAGACAGGAACTTATCCACATCCAAATCATCCGGGAAGCAATCCACAGCTTTCTTCTGCTTCTGAAGAATTGATTGAAAACATGAGTCAGAATTATTATTATTTTAATGAGTTAACATTTCCTTCATTTTGAATAATGGTGTTCAACCAACTTTCAAATTGTTTGCATTCAATCATTCAAAGTTGATGATGACACGGAAGATACATTATTGCTAGAAAACACACAGACACAGACACACAAAAATCATAAAATGGCCATGACATGGCATCATGCCAACATGAGGGGGTGGGTGGAAACAACTCTCCAATATTGTGAATTTGGACTGCAGTACCCATTTAAAAAAATGCTCAGTGTCATTGTTACACACAGCACATTTCAAATCTTCTGTCCCCAAATAGCAGACGTTAACAACAGCGTTACCTTTTCTTTCTTTTTGCTGCCTGATGAACGCCTGGGATCTTTTTTGGCTGGCGCGCCCGCTGGCGTTTCTGCCTGCTTGCGTTTCTTGGCTTGCTTGGCAGTCGCGGGAGACTTCTCGCCCGCCTCCTCCTGGCGCAGGCTGTCCTTTAGGGGGCTGCCTGTCCGGGCAATTGCAGCACGCGACAGGATCATGAGTGTGTGAGCCGCCATGTTGATGCTGCTCTCACTCCCGGCCTCGCTGGCCGGACTGCAGGTGGGGAGATCTGGCGTCTTTGGCGCGATCAGGCGCCTGGGTGTCCCCTCTCCTTCTCGGAGCAGCCTCTGCCTGGCTGGGGTCCTGAGACCCTCTGTAGTTTCTTCCCGCGTGCGACCTGGTCCAGGGGTGAGGGGAGTGTCTGCGGAGCCTGAACCAGTCTTCTTGGCAGGCGTTGTGGGAGGGTTGAGTCCCTGGATGTCCTGGAGCATCTCAGCAGCCTGCTTGGTCAGAGTGCTGGTCTTGCTTGACTTAGGCTGGAGGGTCAGAGCCGGGAGGATGACCGGCGGCGCTAGTCTTCGTTCCACTTCCGGCTGTTGCTCTGTCCCGTCTCCTGCTGCCTTCTTGTTCTCGTTCTCCTTGTTTGCCCTCACGCTCGAAGGCTCCTGAGCAGTCTTCTTCTCTGGCTGTCCCTCATGAGACTTGCCCGGGCCCTTATCTGCGGGGTCTTTTCGGGGAGCCCCGTTACCATCCTTCTTGCTGCTTGATTTTGCTGAAGAATTAGAAGCAGACGACTTGGAGCTCTCAGCATCAGCGGAATCGCTGGGGCTTGCTTGATTTCCTTTAGTACTGCTCCGTTTCTTCTCCTTGGATTTCAACCTTTCCGATTCAGTCTTGTTCGTGGGATGTGGCCCCGGGACATCAACTGCATGAGTCTGTTCACAAGCAGCAGTTTCGACTTGGACTTTATGATCTTGCTTGCGAGGGGTCTTTTTTACACCTTCCTGCTGCTGCGGAGGCGGCGGCTGCTGCGTTTCAGAGGAAAGCCTTTTCTCCGTCTCCTTGGATACACAAAACTCGGCCTGTGCTTCGGTCGTACTTCTGATAGGCACTATCCTTCTTTTGGCCTTGTCACCACCAAGGATAGCTGGCTTTGGTCTCGGAAACTGTTTTGGATTAGGCTTACCAGGCTGCTTGGCAGGGCACGAGGTGGAAGAGTTTGAGGTTGGTGGTGTTGAGGTGGGTTTAGTTGTCGAGGCAGTATTTGGTGGAGGTGGAGGTGGTTCTGGTGCCAGTGGCAGCCCAGCAGGGTCAAATTGGAGGATCCTCCTGTGACTGGGGCTCATGCCGGCCGGTGCGTTCTGCAGTCCAGGTGTTTCAATGGGCTGGCGCTGAGCCACGTTCTGTTCACCCGTTTCTGTTATTCATATAAAGAGAAGACAAATGAGATGCATGGTCGACTGTGGTTTGTCAGAACGAGGGTACACTGCAGTGGTGAGATGGAACTTACTCGACACGGTGGGCTGTTTGAGTGCTGCTGTGTGTGTCGTGGGCTTGGGTTTGGCTGGTTCTGGCAGCTGCTTGGGCACCGGATTTGGTATGGCAACAAACTGGAAAGACAAATGGCAATTTATAGCTGCTAAAATGGACAGCAGAAATACTAACTGCTTGACAAATAGTTACAAGAGCGAGAACATATTAAAGTAATCATACCTGATTGGAGACCAACGGTAACTTTCCAGCTGTATTCTGCCCCATCATAGATAAGGGAACCATCATTGGCCGAGCAGGTGACTGCAAGAAGAATGTTGAGCCTGAAAGAAAAACCATACAAAAACAAACAAGACACACACAATGAATCTCTTAGAGCCCATCCACATTGAGGATTATTTACTAGAGACCAAAAAAGAACATAAGGACAAAGAAACGACATCACAGCCAATTAACTACATATTATATGCAGGATGCATTGCGTATATATAACAAGCACAGTTTGTGCAAATGTAAAGTCATGGGTGTTAACAGACCCAGCTTTCAGACAGTCGCTCTCACCACTGGGGTAGCCCTGAGTGCGGGGTGGCGTTGCCACAGCATACTGGTTAGCAGGCAAAGGTTGTCCCTGGGAGACTCCAGCGGGGAGTAACAGCGGCCTGGTCTGGGGATCCTGTGTGGCCACAGGGTCAGTCACAATGAAGTAGCTGGCTCCTGGCATGGTCGGGTTCACAGCATCCACAGGCAGCTGAATAATGTAGCTGGGCTGAGCCTGTGGCGGTGCCGCCAACTGGGGCATCCCACTCAGCGGCGTTGCCTCGGTTACTGCGGGCTGGAAGACCTCTGAGCTCTGGAGGCTGCTGACGGCCTGCACAATCTCATCCTGGTGCTGCGGTGTGCCTGGTGGGCCGCCCGGGAACTTAGCAGGCGAATTGGCCGGGGAGGAGAGGAAAATGGTGGGTATTTTGTCACCCGAGATGCTGGAAATTGCCTGACTTAAGGCCTTGCTGGTTGAAGGAGTCTCTGTCTGCTCATCGCTGATGATTATTTTGAGGGAAACTATGTTATTGGGATCTGCCTCACGCTTGTGTGAGTCGATGGGGTTATTGCTAGGCAGAGCTGGGACTGGGAGTGCAGAGGTGGAAATGGGTGTGGATGGGGTTGAGCTAGGAGAGGCAGAGGCTATGGGGGCTATGACAGAGGCTATGGGGGCTATGACAGAGGCTATGGGAGGAGGTGGGGTAATACTTGGCAAAAGATTTTTGTTTGAATCCTGTGCTAATGGTGGAGCCATACTGAGCTGAGGACAAGGAACTGTAGAGGAAATGGAAGGCGCCTGTGCTTTACTAACATTCTGGGAGTTTGTCTTTTCTGAAGCAATTAGCCCTTTATCCTTCTGGATAAGATTCACATTAGAGGAAGACGTGGTTTCCACCGCAACAGATCCAATACTACTGCTTGTCAAGTTTGTTGCGGTTGGTGCATTAAGCAGGGGGGGTGTCAGGGAACTACTGTCCTTTCTGCGTGGTTCCGAAGCATCCTGAGAAGGTGTGTTGTCCGAAGGAGGTGCAGGGACAATAAAAGGTTCACCAACATCCATCGGTGTGGCCGCCTCGGTGACGGGGAGCAGAGTTTTCTTTTCTGCCCTCTTTGAGTTCACTGCAGCAATCGGGGAGACCTCTGGTTGCAGCAGCCTGGCAGTGTTTTTCTCAAGTCTAGACGTTCTCCCTCTGTGGACAAGGACCGTTTTTTTTGTCGACAAGGGAACGGACTTCCTGGTTTTCCTGGTCCTTGGTTCCCGTGCAGCCTTTTCTACCAATATGGCGGTTGCATCGGAAACACTTGAAACACCTCCCGGTGCATTACCTATGGAGTAACATGGACGGAGAAGGTCAACGTACATTTATCAATGGACTTTTGCATTCCAACTGTTTCATAATGGTGGGAAACAAATGTGAATCAATGGCCAAATCTGGACCTTAACCGCATGACCTGGACAAGGCTTGACAGCTGATACTATATGTAGATTATAGATGATATTATTGAATACCAGGGTTGACTCCAGTCTGCAGAGGGCCGGTATCAGATGGCGCGCCGGTGGCATCGTTCTCCTCAAGGTTAGTGCTCATGTCTTCGGTGTCAGTATCTGAAGCTTTGCTTTTACCTGCAAACAAACATCCATGAAGAAATGCAAGGGTTGCAAATACGCTTTTAGACTTGAGACAAAATCAAAAGGGCAAAAGGCAGGAATAAGTGCTTACTGTAATCAAAGAGATCAAAAAGAGCCTGAAAGGCTGGGTCTGACTCCGTTTGCTCCAATATGTCGTGGATGGCGTCATCGCTCATGTGAATTTCTCCCTGTACAGAGAGGTGTACAACATACTTGAGATTCTTTACCCATATCGAGCTGTGCTGTTAACGAGGAGGTTACATTGAGCATCAACTATATGTCAGTGGTAATAGACATATAGATGGAGTGCAGCATTGATGATCAGCACCTGTAATCCAAGGATTTCATCTATAGATTGGTCTGGTTCCACTGTGCTACATGACGCCTTCGACGTCTGGGGGGTGGGGTCACTGGTGGTAACAACAGTCATATTTTAGTCTTAAGTTACGTAGTTTAAAGGCAAAAACAAAAAGTAGAATAGAAAGCTATCCTGTGAAATTAAAACCAAACCAGAAATGTGTGTATGCAGTGTGTGTACTTTCACCTTGCAAGGATTTTGTTGATGTTTTCAGCCAGCTTCTCTTGTAATAACTTATCAGATAATATTTTCTCCCGGGCGTTTTGTATCAAGAGTTGCTGAAGAGAGAAGTATTTTGTCAATCGTTCCAAATATATGAACGTGCAGTCGTAACATGACTTTGCTCATTACGTGTTGTCTCAGAGAACAACATACAACAATATACATTGAGAGTTCCACTGCCCTACCCTAAACTTACTTAAGTTTTTTTCCCCATTCAAACACAACTTATCAGACAGGAAAGCCACTCACTGGGAAGTTCTCGTTCACGACTTCTTCAGGCTGCTGTTCGACAGCCAAGCTACTGACAGTCATGGTGGATCTCCCAACGGGACCTGACCCACCACCACCGACGCCTCCTCCTCTCCTCTTGGGGAAGTCCCTGGGATCAGGTGAACCCATCAGGGAATAGGTTAGATACATTGGCACACTGATTGCACAATGTCAACTCCATCAGTACGTTCCAAGTAGTAAGTAGAATGAGTATAATGCAAACAATGTCATTAATAAAACAAATCTTACCATTTCCGGCGGCCTGGAGACATTGGGCTTGGGGCTAGTCTAAGGTCTGGGACTGGCATTTGCATCGGTGAATCTCCTGTAATGCAGATAACATTGTAATAAGCATTAAACAATGGAAATGCCATCAATGGAAAGGCTGCTGTGCTTATTTCTTAATAATATACACGAACACAAGTTACAAACATGTTCCTTTCAAATGAAATACACTTCTTGGCATACAATTAAGGAAACAAGTCAACTCAACAACAGATGGCTCAAAACACTTACTGGACACATTGAGTATTCGACAGCCATCCTGGATGTGCAGGTGGGTGCTGCTCAGGGAGCCCAGGGGAGCAGAAGGGCCAGGCATGCTCTGAGTGCTGGTCATGCTACTGCTGACAGAGCCTCTGATGGGGACTGAGGCGCAGAGCACGTTGCTGGCAGGGGCCATGGTCAGAGACCGCTGTCTCGTCATGTTTGCCAAACCGGTCCGCGAGCGCACTGTGGACAACAGAGGCTTAGCATCTAACAAGACGGTTTGGTGTAGCACACTTATCATTTTAGATTCAGTTTTCCCCGTCTCAACCGTAAAACAAAAACACACAGAAGGTAGCCATGGTGGTGGGGGGGGGAATAAAAACAACTTACTTCTTTGAGATGCTGAAATAGCAGGAGAGTTTTGCAATGACCTGAGTTAAGAAAATAAATCATATATACATACAAATCATATATAAAGTGATGGTTGAACTTATACATCATTTGCACATATGAAATACACTTACTTGATTTGGTTTAGTGTAAAATCCAACTTTTTCCACAGAGAGGTCATCATGACAGGCACTTCGTGACTGGTTTCTGTTGGGATCATTTGACCAATTAAGATGCTTAGGAAGTGTGATCAGAGCAAGGTCAGAATCTTAGCAAAACTACATATTTTTAAATCAACCACATAATTGTGTCAATTGAATTAATGGCAACCTCAACACACTATGTATGCAAATGATCACAGAGGTATTAAAACCCATGTGTATTAATACACACTAATAAAGACAATATCGGAGATACTTGCAGAAGTCTTTTTTTAAGTATATATGCAAGGTGAATGCCATTAAATTAGCCTATCGCCACAAACATTATACACAGCACGGAGGTTTACCTTTCGCTTTAGCAGCCGCATACTCATTCAAGATGGTTGTCAGGTTCTTACCACATAGAGACTGGAATGACAAGCATAGCGTACGGAGAAAGTCAGCCCTCATCAAAGCAAAGAGTAGATCGATGGAATGCATAGTGTTGCAAGTCGTATAACATCTGTCTCGTGTTGCTTCAAAACAATCCAACTGCATACTTACAAATACACAAGCAGGAATAACTCCATCCTCTGTGCTGTGCTCAGCATACTCTTTCAAATTAGGGCTTTCGTTAATGAATATTTGACTTGTAGAAGACAATCCCTCCTCTTGTAGGTAGCCTACGAGTACATCATCAACAGTGAATTAGGAGGGGACGTTTTAATGGTGACGACAAGCATGCAGAATACATTGAGCTAGCAAATACATGTCTAAAATGACCCTGGTTACACACAAAATATACACTCAGCCAATGTAAACAAGCTGAATTGAGCGGCCTTTCTGGAAGTGGGTGAGACAGGGTCTGGCAGTCCTTTGGCCAGGCTTACCCAAAACTATCCTCGCTACATCCGATGGAAGCAGCATGGTCAAATCCAAGATTTGGCGAATGCAAATGTTGAAAGTTACATGTTCCGTCGTGATGATTTGGAGGCAGTTTGAGGGGGAAATCTCACTAATATGTCCGATATTTTGTACGCTACGCCCTACGTCCGAAGCATAGGAGTATTCAAAAGGCGGGGAAATCGGGGGCTCACAACCCGGAATATGAATTTTACTTGACGAGTGGCATTCTGGTTATTGTAGTTCTGAACGTAAATATGCTACGCTAAGTTCTCCGTGAATCTGTTTTTATTTTTTTCTACCATGGGCTAATCAACAGAAAATGAAATATGTACAAAATGTACCATTGTGTAATGACACCCAATATTATGATACGTGTGTTTTAACCTCGCTGCTAAACACTTCCGGACATGCTACTGTCCTGGAAGTGACGTTAACTCTTTGACAGTGTTGAGGCGCGAGTTTCCTGCGTGTTGAGTTGGTCAGCCTCGTACAGCCCATCCGTGCAGCTGTGCATTAACCTCAAGATGAAATCTTGCACCCGTTATGCTGATGACGTGATCGCATAGCACTTTTAATACAGACGAACATAATCGTATCCATCATAGGTAGGTAAACAAACGTAACACCAACTAAACGATTTGCATGTCACAGTCTTCACACTGCGGTAAAGGTACTGATCGAAAGCTAGTTAACAAATGGTAGCCTACGCTTTATTATTAGTGTTACAAAGTGTTACGCCACTGCAGTATTATTCAATTTATTATTATTATTATTATTATTATTACTATTATTATTATTATTATTCATTTTTTACAGCACATCCCCCTGCTTACATCTACTGACACAATGAATATCCTTCACATTGCATGGTTTAATTTCATGTTGACAGGAAACGTGGTACGTGATGAGTCTTGCTCTGCATGATTTCCTGGTCTGCTGCAAGGGACTGGAGAATGAAAAAGCTACAGAGAGAAAGGTCATTACATTAGCAATACAATTACATTATAGCCCAACATTTCCCGCATTCTTTGTAAACTGAATACATTGTATGAATGTGAATAATGTATTTGTTTCATATGTTTTTTTTCTATTGTATTATACATTTACATTTACATTTAGAGCATTTGGCAGACGCTTTTATCCAAAGTGACTTACAAAAAGTAACACATTTGTCGAAAGAGGGAGACAACAATATATCGCTGAAGGTATAGTACAATTAGAACAGAACAAGTTACAAGCATTCCTGGTTGCCAGGTCAATAGAACAAGTTTACAAGCTTACAGTTGCTAGGTTGGCTCCTTACTGTACAACAGCAGGTAGCCAGCATAAGATGCTACACAAGCTAAGTTATATTTCAAGTGCCGGGACATACCAGCGTACAGGATCCTACAAAGTGCCAGGACATACAAACATGGAAGTGCTAGGGATCCAGGAGGGGTGGGGTTCAAGCATTGATCGGGTCGGTGGGAGAGGGTTGGGGAGGAGAGGTGGGCAGGAAGTGAAGCTATTCAGAGTCCAGGTGAACTGATTATAAATACATAATACAT
>OMKP01035067.1:0-11775 GCA_900302375.1 Bathygadus melanobranchus | reverse complement strand
CTTTTAGCGCTTTTAATTGGGCCGGTAATGGCCCAGCTAAGAGCACCGGCGAAAAAAAAACAACCCGCAGCCACTCAAACGTCTGCAGCAGCTTCTCGTGACGGGCCTAAGTACTGTGCTTTACTACGCCCTGGGTGGCAGTGGAGCGTTCAGAATGAATTGCTTGTTATACTACGGGGGTTATGGTCGTGTCGATACATGCATGTATACATGCACAGCGTCAACATGGCGGCGTGCTTGACGCTGCGATACCGTGTTTAGTTCAGGCGTCAAAGGCAGCCAGCAGACAACACAGCAGTGTGAAGAAGGGGGGGCTAACAGATGTAGGTGAAACTGCCTTTTACCGACTGTATAAAGTGGAGAAGGTCGGAGCTGGAGGAGCCAAATGGAGAGGAACTGGGGGAGACTCGGGGCAGGATGAAAGGCGACAAGAACCACAGCTCGCAAGGCTACAACGCCATTTTGATTCAAGTGCACTTTCACATACAGTGTGGGAGTGTTTGATGTTTGTTTCTTGTTTGTCTTTCCATGGCATGCTGTGTAGAAGTGATCAAGTGGGAAAAAACAGCTCATATACAGTATATATATTCTTTAGCAATTTGGAATGCAAATCAATCAATCAAATCCTCATTCAGAATGGTTTATTTTATCCTTAAGGCTACCCTCCCCCACGTTCTGCCGATTCACATTTTCCTCTGTATTTGATATTTTTTTTATTTCAATGTCAGTTGTGACGTTCTTCATTAAGAGGCTCAACCGCTCTGTGTGTGTGTGTGTGTGTGTGTGTGTGTATGTTACCTTGCTCAACACTAACCCACACCATGTGCCTAATGTCTGTCCAGTGCAGCATCAGAAAGACATCAGAAAGTGGCACCCTTTGAGGGCGCCCGATATCAAATGAACAGCGTTGTCAGACCAGACCACCATCCGCATCTCATATTGTAATTCACGTGAACCAAGAAGACACAGATACTTGCATGTCCCTAACAATATCAATACCACTATTGGAAGAGGAATCACAGCTGTGGCCAATTTATATGGCAATCATGTAGCCCAAAGAAATCACACGCTGAACACTGCAATACACCAGTGGAACTGTTCAGCATTGGGGATGTCTTGCTCGGAGTGACTGATTCTCACTTTTTCTCACAGTTGCTTTAAAGGCAGCCAACTACTAAATGACTAAATGCATTGTAAATGCAGGAGGCATCCCGTCTTTAAAAAATTGCACGAAAGAGCGTTTCTTCTTCAGCAGGGCTGTGCTCCGAAACACCAAAGCTGTGCCAAGCTCGTCAGAATTTTTAGCTAGGTGTGCGGATTGGCATGGCTTGGAGATGTATCCAAAACTCAAATCTCATTATAATGTGCATTTAGGGCCACATCAAGACGAAAGTGTCAAAAAGCACATTCATTATGGGAATTAAGATTAAATGTTATGCCAACCACGTTTGGTCACGTTTTAAAGAAAACATGACAGAAGAAAGAAAGCATGAAAAATTAAAACACAGAAACTATGCACAATGCAGACGCACCCAACGAATACTCCAAGTACAAAATGCAATAATTAGGTTTTTTTTATTTAATAAACTCCAAAGGATACTTAAGAATATGCTATGAACGCATGACTTGCATAATTAAACCTATTGCCTGGTTGCAGTTCCAATGTATTGCACATTGTCATGCCAAGATTTCAAACATTAACATACCGTTTGTACATTTACTCCTCCTGCCTTTTTGACACAAACATTTAAGTATGCATAGCAGTCTGGGCCTCGACAATAACTCGCTGCAAGGCCTGGGTTTCTCATCTTAAAGATTGATGACTTGTGGTATTAAGTACTATACTCAACGCAACAATGAATTAGTATTCAGTTGGACAGTGATATCGACGTAACAAAACAAGGCACACCTTCGTTGGAAAAGGAAAATGCAAACAGAATCCAAACCCAGGTTAAATGTAACCAGAAAAAACAAAACAAGGCATACTTTGGACATGTAGTACACCCTAGTGAATACCAGCATAATACTTTAGATTAAGAAGCAGTGGCTAGGCCTTTGCATTGACCTATTTTGAAAACCACAAGTGTACCCAAAATAAACAAGACTTTGACTGAACAGGACGACTAACACAGTGCTCCATCTAAAATATATCAAAGAGGAACACTACATTGTTTGCATAGAAATGATTCTCTGTTCTACGTGACCCTTTTGTAGAAACAGCCGTGTAGGGGCAATTCTAGCATGGACGTGAATGCAGAAATCCCGGAGTGGTTATGCAAACGACACACACACAACGCATACTTCTACGTGTTCGACCTATTGCAAAATCAGAACAAAACGTCCCCATTGAGACATTGGTTAGTTCAGAGGCACTCAAACACTCAAAACATCGGCCCCGCAGCCCCCCGGACCAGCCACCTATAGGATCAATACCGAACCTACGGATGGTGCAACAGCAGGATCGACGTGGCAGAGTTAGCTCTGCCTCCACATGCTTTCACATAAAAAGTCTTATGGTCAGTCTTCGCTGGAGTAATCCGAGTTGTCCATGTGCACGGCCTCCCACGATGCTCTCTCAGTGTGCTGCTGCCAGCTCTTGGCCTGGCCAATCACGGAGAGGGGCAGCGGCAGCACGCAGGCGGCCAGGCCCGAGATGCGGCCCTCGAACGGCGCGCTGATCTCCCAGAGGTCGGCGTCGGCATCGTACACGTGCACGTACTTCATGCGGCTGCCCCTGTTGTGCGAGCGCCCCCCCAGGATGTAGATGCGAGCGTCCAGCACGGCGACCCCGGGCTCCCCGTGACCCGCCGGGAGAGGGCTCACCAGGGACCAGGAGTCGGCTGCCGGGTCGAAGCACGCCACCTGCAGGCCAAACAAGCAAGCGGCGACAGGGCAACACACCGACGGTTGTTAACACAGTTCAGATCTAGTGTCGAGGTGTCCCTGAGCAAGACACCTAACTCTAACTGCTCCTGACGAGCTGGTTGTTGCCTTGCATGGTTGACACCGCCGTTGGTGTATGAATGGGTGAATGTGAGGCAATGTAAAGCGCTTTGGATAAAAGCGCTATATAAATGCAATCAATTTAACATTTACCTTTTTTGCCTTCTTTTTGTCTTTTTTGTCTCGCTTTCAGTTTTTGTCTCGGTCAGACGATCAGTAAACTACCGTAGTGATTACATTGAATGTATAAATGGCAGAAACCGAAATAGAAACAGACAGATCGCGATGATGATAAGAACACACCTTCAGGACATCACGCCGGTACTCGTGCACGTTGTTGCTCCCGCCGATCACATAGAGGCGCCCGTTGAGTGCGGCCGCGCCGTGCCACGCCCGCTCCACGGGCCCGTCCGAGCACGCCGCCCACTGGTTGGTGGTGGGGTCGAAGCTGTAGGTCTCCCTCAGGTACGCCGGCCCCCGCCGCCCGCACGTCACGTACATCTTACCGCCCAGAACGGCGCCCGCGTGCGCGTACACCTGCGCGGACAAGATCGGGGCTAACGTGTGTTAAGTGTTTGGGGATGTAGTAGGGGAGAATAGGGCGGTGGTCATCAGCAGGTTACTGTGTAAGGACCCAATCGTGTTGAGCTTTACATGGACCTTTCTCACACCATCCACGCTCGCACATGTCACGTAACTCATACTCAACTGCTCACCAAGCCCATCAAATGGGAAATGACGGAAAACCAATAACTATCTCGTCACTATACTCCCCGTTAGCAATGAATCAAGCAGAGGAGGTCTGTTATGAACTAGCATTAAATGGAAGTTTATAGCACCACCCTGTGGCCCGTTCGGGTATATACCCACATTAAAAAAATACATTCAACTAAAAGTCAATAGCATCGAACGTCCTCTCGTCTACCTCTCTCTTGAGGGGGGCGACGTATTCCCAGGTGTTGGTGTGCGGGTCATAGCGCTCCACAGTTTCCAGCTCGTTGCTGTAGTCGCGGCCTCCGATGGCGTAGATGTGGTCCCCCAGCACGCACACACAGTGGTCGGCGTGCTGCTGCCGCATGGGCTTGATGGAGCACCAGCTGTTGTGTCTGGGGTCGTATCTAGCAAACGCACACAACAAACAACAACAACAACAACAACAATCAAAGGCCCAAGTTTCAAAGCAACATCTCCAATCGCAGAAACTCAATCAGCCCTAAGTAGATTTGGAGGGGAAAATTACAGTTGAAATCAAATTAAGTATGAGCTCACCTGGGATGGCGAACAGTGAGATCGCTGTGTGGGTTAAAAATAGGCCAACTACAGCTTATGTTGTACAACATGATCCATTATTATAACCATGTGATGTACAGCATAACATCATGCGTTGCACGCAATTAAAGCCACAGACAAATCGGCACTTGGAAACAGTAACTGCTGCGACTAACGACTTTTTTCATAGTCGATTAAGCTAATGACTATTTTTCTGATTAATCAATTAATAATTTCGTCTATGAAATGGCATAAATATATGACATTTTATAGACCAAATGATTCATTTATGGCAAATGCCAAGTCCAAAGTGATGTCTTAAAAGTGCTTTCTTTATCTGACAAGCAGCCAAGAAAAACTAAACTATTCCTTTGATAATGATCCATGGACCAAATATTTGAACTGAACTGCACACGACAAAATTAGATTTTATACATTTTCTATCAATCGACTTATTGATTAAATCGACTGATCGTTGCAGCCCTAGTATTAAGCCTCTTCCTTTACAACTACGCCAACGGACTGACGGAGACATCCAGCAGCTGACCTCCAGCAGCGGGTCTCGGCCTGGGAGCCGCTGGTGTTCTTGTCCCCGCCCACCAGGTAAACAAAGTTGTTGAGCACGGCCACGCCCTGGTTAGACATGTGAGGGGCCTGCGCCGCCCCCAGGGTCCTCCACTCGCCGCAGCTGGGGAGGAACACGTGGACGAGCCCCTCGGCGTCCGTGTTGGAGCCCGAGGCGGAAATGCCGCCGAAGCCCAGGATGCAGTGGGACTTGCAGCGGGGCTGGGTGAGCGGGCCCTGCAGCACGGGCTGCAGGATGTCCTGCTCGTGGTAGTGCAGCGCCGACTCCACAGACTCCTTCAGCGGGCACGGATCCAGTCGGCCGTACAGCCTCTGAAGCACCGGCTTCTCTATCAGGCAGAAGCGCACTGCCTCCAGCATCCTCAGGTTGTCCTGGTGACGGAGGGACCGTGAGGGGAGGTTAGGGACAGCGGAAGGGACTTAAGAAAAAGGAGAAGAAAAAACCTGACCATACTTTGTCAATGGCATGTCAACAATGTCATGCCATTGTTACATTCACAGGCGGGATGTTTTTAATCAGTTTATTTATTAGTTTGAGAACTGCAGCAGCACTACTTCAAAATACATATTTTCCTCACAATGAGTCATTAAAACACATTATAGGACTGGCCTATCTGCTCATCCTAATTCGTTTATACAATAAAACTAGGTATCACGATAAATCGATACCTTAATTTCATGATGCAATACCATTCAAAGATGACAAACAGCAATATTGAATTATTGCCCAGCCCTACCGCATTACCATCCTGATCCAAATGCACCCTATTACTAAAGCTTTCAACTCAAGGTGGAGCCAGATCATTGAGCGGCGTGCGTGGTTGTCCCACAGAATACCAATACATAATCTGTCGGGGATCTGAGCCAGCGGGGGTAGAGGACATGGTGACCAACCTGCAGGCAAACCTGGTCCGTCTCCACCTGCTCAGGGCTGTAGTGGTAGTGCAGTGCCGCCTCGTACACCTCGTTCTCACTGAGAACCTCCAGCTCATCGCTGCTCAGCACCTGGAGCACCTTGTCTGGTGGCAGCTGCCGGTACACATCCGTGCGGGACAGGGCCTGGATGTTCTGGAGGAGGTACGTGTGAATCTTGGCCTCTAACTGCTGCAGGCCAAACATGTCGGCCAGCTTGTTCACCTCCAAGATGTTGCTCTCGTCCAACCAGGAGAAGAGGAAGTCACAGCAGAAGCTGATGACATCATCGATCTGTGAAAAGATGAATGTAGACACGGGTGTTACGTTGATGAAGCAGCTTTTGACAACAGGGCTAAACCAAAACAAAAGGACCATGGGGATAGAATGACTTATTGAGCGCATTTACAGTATATGGATCCAATTGCCCGCTTAAGTCCGTATATTTATCTATATTTGTGTGGTGTGTTGAAATGCCTACCTGGAGCAGAGTGGCAGCGACCAGTACTTCCTGCACATTGTCAAGGTCTAGCTCGATCTCCGAGGTGTAGATGAAATCCAGTAGTTTCGACATGGCCACGTAGGTAACACCGTGCACGGGGATCTCTCTCTGCTGAGCCTCGCGAAGCCCTCCAGCAAACATCCCCCTAACGCACGAGAAGAAAGAATGCGCTGTTAAATGACACGCACAAGCTCAATCAAAACGTAACCTCTACCAATAGCGTCAGCCAAGAAGCAGGTCCTCTTTACCTAAAGTAGTCGCATGCGGCGGCCAGGAGGATGCGATGGGCTTGGATAGGCCGACCCTCCACCAGGATCGACACATCGAACAAGATGCCGCTTTGTCTCAGATAATCTAAGCCGTTCATCAAGCCCATAAAGTGCGCAGAACTTTTATAGGTGTGGCGGCTCGAGTGGCCCGTGGCACCGGCTTGTCCTGCCAGGGGGCTCAGCCTGCAAGCATCAGCCATTGCAGGACCTTCTTTGGGTGTTAGCTTGCCTTAACCTTCTTCTAACAAAATAGCTCTGATGTCATCTTTATCACCAGCGACATTGTAGTAGCCCCTGTAACTACATAATGAAAGAGACATTATGTAAATAAAGAGACACAAAAGCAGTACAACGCCATTACTTTCGCTTGCTAGTCAGCTAACGTCACAACGACATAACGACAGCTATCTTAAAAGTCCGTCGGAGATGATAAGTGGAAAGACCCAGTTCTGCACACGGTGTTACAATAACCCAAAACGTGACAGGTAGATATATAAATGTTTAGTAGATGTGTAGTTAGTATGAAGTTAAAAACTGTGGCTAGCCGACGCAGTGCGTTGCTTCTTTAACAGCTACTAGCTAGAAAGAAAAAATAACAAACAGGGTACATTTTCTAAATGGACATCACACATAATTTCACGAACCGTTTTTAATCTAGGCATGTTGTTCAAGGTCGATGTTGGCAAAAAGAAATGAGATAATGCCGACCACTTTATCGTACTAGACTGTTTGACAAACCAAAACAATCGTTATTTACTTTTTGCTGTCTAACCGTGGGATCACACGTCACGTGCTGCTGTCGTTTAGTCCCGCCCCCTTTCACCAGGACCCAAAAAAACAAGGACTTAATTTGACGTTTCTTTTCATTATTACCATTTTACTTGCGATTTAGCTGTAGCGCGTGTATATAGGCCTACTACTGTGTACATGGGAAGTGTACTTTTTACATTTGTGATGAGCGGCCTAAAAGCAGGCTACCTTGCTTCTTTCTTCAAATAGTGCAACTTGATTGCATGAACCTCTATCGAACAGAAGAGGACGCCATTTCAACTGGTCTTTCTTGCGTCTGGCTTAGAAGACTATAACTATGGAGGTTATCTATGGGGCGTTTATTTTTGCACGATGCACCGCGAGCCCCCCGTCTCCTGTATTTAATCCAATGTATGCTGTATTGCACATTATTTACTCGTAAATTGCATTGTATTATTCCATTTAATTTATTCTCATCTATTAAGGACATAATTTGTGAATGCTGATGAAGATTTGAATAAACAACATGTCTATCTTTTTTTGGACATTGTACCAATCCAACTTCTTATTATTTCACCAACTGTGAAATAATAATCATTAATACAAAACGGTTGTTTTCCCTGTGCTGCACATGAAAATATCTGTCTACCTTAAAGTGGGATTTATACGCCATTCACTTCAAGATAACACTCCAATGCAATCCTCTCCAATAACAATACATTGGCTGATAAGGTGTACTAAGCTAATGCAAACATGGCACTAATCTTAAATACGTTTGTCAAAGTGTTACATAATACTACACAAGATGTAGATGTTTTTTCTGAACCTAAACTCTCAATTGCTTTCCAAGGACACAATATCGCTCTATACTCCAGGTCTTATTCACACACTGCACAATTACCATTTTGGATTATTTTTACACAAAATGCTTTATGTGTGTGTCTGTGTGTCTCAACAAGTGATTGATAATGTAATGTAAAATAACTTTTCACACTGATTTGCGTGTAAGATAAACTGCGCCCATCTATAAAATAGCCCCATAAAACACAATGTGTAAACGTGTCTTGCAGAGCATTCTGGCGGGAAATCCCTTTCACAGCACAAGCGTCATCATGAAGCGGTTCGATGGGCAACAATGGCTTTTGATCAGATAAGGGTAGTTGTTTTATGAACAACAGGTGTGATACGTGTATTCAACTATTTGGCCCGACGGATGGAACAACATAATACAATCGTGAAGGTTTTGTGAAGATAAATCAGTTAGAAAGAAAGACAAAATTCAGTTCATCATCCAATGCCGTGCCGGTAGCACAGCTCATGTCTACCGAAACGCATAATTCATTGGAAAAGGGAACAGATTTAACATTAATTAGGTAAGGAAAGCTCCATGCCCAAGACCAATCCAACACATGAGATGAGGGAACGAAAGAATACAAAGTGATAGCATCAATTTGCACACATTTGCTGGTATTCATTGTTTATTTGTTTTGCGCCTTGCACATTTTTGTTCGGTGGTAGATTGTCCTGTCCATAGTTACTGTCAAATGTTGAACACATTTGACATGGTTGGGCACCTCAACCATGACTCATGTTCCTGTGTCTCTTAATTGTATGAGCAATAGAGTTCCGAGACTGGGCCTGAAACATCATTTAGAGACCCTTGTCCACAAAAGGTTTTCATCTGTATATTTAAGTGCAGGAATAGCAAAACAAGATGGACAGACAGACAGACGTTTAGATAGATCCTGGGCTGTCTTTCTGCTCACGTTCCCATCATGCTCCCCAGCATGGGGTCTGGAGCCCCCATCAGACATGAGTGGAGGCAGAGCAGAGGACAATACAACTGATTAGTCTGGGGCAGCTAAGCTCCAGAGGTGCCATTCATTCTGCCCACGTCCCACCCTGGTCGGTTTCCATGCCAACTACCTGCCAACTTTGATGGGGATTGGAGGGGATGCCTGACTCCCCGTGGTCACGAGGACTCTGGTAATAGGATAAAGATACCGTTACCGGTGAGATTATGGTCCATTATCGTTGTTCTACATCTCCTGCGAAAGACTGAAGATTTGGAATGTCTTTTTTTTTCTTCTCTTTCTTGATTTTTGATTGTCATTACCAGTGTAAGTGCTTGATGCTCGTTAACAAAACCAACCCGAAAGAGCTGTGTATAACGAGCGGCAACAAACTGTATCCGGTACATTTTACAGTTACAAGCGTTTTTTGTGTGATCTGTAAAACCAGAGGTGGAGGCTGAGATACGGCCCTGGAAGATATCTTTTTTTTTCTTCTTCTTTTTTTGCTGTGATGGCAAAGTACACGATCAATCTGCGCCAAAATCCTATAACATGACAACCCAGCAGAGCGCAGTGTGATGGAAACTAACCCCCCGGCTTTAGATGGCGGTCTCTAGCTGAGGCATAATTCCAGGCACTTCAAATGATAAACCGGGAGGGGGCGGGGTGTCCTGCTCTTTCACACCAACACGCTGTATCAGTCTGGATTTTTGACAGGTCCTCTCGGTACCTCTATCCCTCTGCACATGCATCATTTTGTGAAGGTCCAACTATGAAACCACCACATCGTGTGTGTGTGTGTGTGTGTGTGTAACCGCACTTCCTTTATGGATTGCTCTTTTTTCGAATAATAGGAAATCGGATTCAAATGAAAACGTGGACGTTAACGTTGACTGTACTTTCAAACGTGCAACCGACCGCTAGCATCAGCCTGCTATTAACAAGGGGGAGCCTTTCTTTCCTTCTTTCTTTCTTCTTTTCTTCTGTTTGGACTCTCTTCTGTTTTTTTTAATTTTATTACTGAGGTCAATGGCAGGGGGCAGAGTCATCTTAGCAAAAGGCCAGGCCATGAGCACGTCTCCCCAGGGAGTTTGAGAAAAGGGGCTGCAGGGAAACGGCTGAACGTCTGTTATCTGATCGCCACTCTGCCGTTCCCAATACAATGTGCCACACTGCTCACAACCAGCTCCGGGTAATTCAATTGACGTCACAAGCAGCACGTATAAAGCATCCAATTTAAATTCATGGGGATTTCAAAAGGATGGCAATGTTTCTCCCATCTACGTCTGGTCTAATTGTTTTGGCCAAGGGTAGAAGATAGTTTCTCCCTGATGATTCAGCGTGGTGATTCGTGGATGTTTTATTTAAAGACTGTAAATGCGCTGGCCTGCTTCGTGGGCCACCTGCTATAAAAGGCAGTGGTGTAAAAGATGAATGATCTGTTGCTGCTTGATTAATGCAAGGCTCCACATGAAGCATTAAAAAGACATTGCCTATTGGATGGTGTTACACACCACCCTGTGAGTGCAGGAATCATACCAGCAGGTTTGATGCAGTGCAATTATTTGCATGTGTGCTGACTTGACTGTAAATTATGATTTTGCGTTTCTCCTGTGCCTGCCTGCCTATGTGTCATGTGTATTCCCTGTCAAGACTTGCCACCCCATTAATTAATTCACATCAATCTCGATCTGTGATATCACAAGTCGGAGATGAAATGAACGTGTCCCTGGTTCCCCACTTCTCAAAAGGAGGCCGACTGTAATGGCCATCCAGCCGTTCAAGGGAGAACAAGTGACTGGGTTCTCTGTGAATGGAACATGTTGCCGTGCAGGTGCCTCGCTCAGCACATCTGCCCCCCGCGACAACAAGGACAATTGATGCCGGCTTTAGTTGGGTCGATATCCACTTGTCTGCCACCTCGGAAATCACGTTCTCATTATTGACACTAAGGTGCGACACTCCATCCACCTCCTCCTACCTTGTTCGATTGGCAGCAGCGGTTACTCTGAAGCCTCGGAACATTGAAGTACAAAAAAACATTGTCTGCTTCAAAATGAAATGATTTGTGTTTGGATGAGACTTTACTTGCATGGAGGACTATGCGTTGCATGAGGTCGATGGGGACGCATTAATATGAACCCATGGAGGAGGGTCAGCAGGTCTAATGCACACTAGATTGATTGCACCTTTCACTCAAATTGCATTTTAATGAACCTCTTTCCCATAGCCAACTCTCTTTCTCTATCTCTCCATCTACCCCCCCCACCCCTCTCTCGCTCTCTCTCTCTCTCGTGCTCTCTCGCTCTCTCTCGCTCTCTCTCTCTTTGAAAAGTGTCGTTCGGGTTGCTTTGATTAAATTACCACAAAAAATGTAATTCGGGAAAGGGCCCCTACGTACTTGGCTCCTAAGCTTTAGTGCATGGATGTCGGGCTTCTGGTGTAACTACTATTTACGCGGACCGATTTAAAGACTTTAAATCAGGCTAACCTTCTGTCCCCCAGAAGTGGAAGTTTGGATGTTTTGTTAGTGATAGCTAAAGGAGAGGTGCTCTCTCTGTAGTGAGATGTGCCTTCCCTAGGGTGCTCCCAGGCAAACAGGGAGCAATAGTTGATTCCACCTGACAGTTGTTATCCTCAAATCTGCCTCTCAGACTGCACTGCTCAGGATTTATTCCTTCCTTTTCATATTCAACCTGTTCTCTGTCCTCTCTCCCTCTCTCTCTCCCTCTCCTGAAGAGCTCTTAGTGGA
>OMKP01035062.1:0-10089 GCA_900302375.1 Bathygadus melanobranchus | reverse complement strand
GTCCTAGAGGGGTTTTTAGCTCGTCCTTGTTGTATGTTGTATGGAAATGTTATTTGCGCTGGTAAATTGTTTGCCACGGAAATGGCCGCTCAAAACTCCACACACACACACACACACACACGCCTGCCCACACACACGCCCCCCCACTACTCACACACGCCCCTACACGCCAGACAGAAAGTTAAGTAGGTCTTCTAGCTGTCACTCCGTAGGTGTCGACCGGCGACCAGTCCGGTTAACAACAATGATCCTTTGAAAAAACACCACGTAACATTTCTTAACGCGCGGGCTACAATCTAATGCAAATATCACGTGGGGCGATTTCGTAAATTAAAACACGGAGGTGACATTTTCTCGATCATCCCCACCGGAATGTAAAGCTGGTTATTAGGCCAAGTTCCCCCTACGGTAAACCGTTAACGGTTGGTTTATTTCGACGAGGTGAGGAAGCCCAGTGGCTCTCGAACACAACCGCCTTTGTCCCTGACGTCGTTGAAATACCAATTACACCATGTTGTCCTCAATCACGTGTATTGTTGTTCCGAGGCGCCCCCCTCCCCCCCGAGCTGCAGCGGACATGGTACGACCCGGGAGCCGCACACACTAACGCTGGAGCCAGGCAGGACTAAACCATCTCTTCTAGGATGGGGGGGCGGATGACACGGAGCGTGAATGTGTGACAAAGTGTGCTTCATAACAAGCGTCCAATCCCACGGAGGAACCTGCCGAGTTAAGTCGGCTTTTGAGGTTATCCAGACATAGATGGTAAAGTCTTAAAGAGGCAGCTTTCCATCTGGTTCCGCTCCACGCTCTTATCAAACACGACGTCAACCCAAAGGAACAAATCATCTATAAAAATAGACGTCACTCTACGAGACAGATCTGGAGCTGATTAACTAATCCATCTAGTTTATATAGATCTAGTTTATATAGTTTATATACTATATACTACACGACCCAAAAGCACCTGAACACAACTAAAGAGCCGTCATTCAATCAACATCCTACTATTACAGAAAGCCACCGCCGTTATCACGGTGGAGTTCATTCGTCGTTAATTGATATAGGCCAGTGGACTAATCCGGGCGTACCGGTGTCCCGTTATTACCGGTGACTAGTCCCGGTACGGCATTGACTTTGATCTCACACACAGGCTCGCGCCTGTTTGTCTTGGAGCGCGAGGGATGTAACGGCAAGAGTGCGCGTGCGCAGCCAGCCGCCAGGTAGGACAGTTTCAAAGAAACGCCACTTAACTGCATTAAGTTTAAAACGTGTTGATTTACTTAGTTAAAGACGTGCTTCTGGAAGTAAAACTATCCAATGTTTTAGAGTGAATAGAACAACTTTTCTACTCTTAAGTTCTATTTTTTTTTTAAAATGTTATGGCCAGTGACCTTTGAACCTCGGAGTATTTCTTGGCTAGGGTCCGAGGAGGCCTATTGTATCTGCCCGCCAGTTGGTTGTTTATTGAGCAGTAGGCTATAACAGAACGAGCACCATGCTCTTACTTTGGAGAGACACACGGGAAGCAATAATAGAGATTCCAAATACAACTCACAAAATAAAAGTCCGGTTTATTGTCAAACAACAAACTTCGCACATACATCAAAACAGGCCATCATAAAACAAAACAAAACAAAATTAAAAAACGGTAAAAGAAAAGGGACCTTTTCTTTGGCCTTGCCCTCCCATACAAACAAACTAGTTATGGTACAACTAAAGTACATACATTAAATTTACTGGAATGCTCCGAGTTCAACGGCTTAACAGGAACTTGATGTTTGTCTGAGATCGTAACATGGTCAACCAAGCAAAAGCTTTTGGTTTGTTTTTTTTAAAGAAGCACCGATTTTGGTCTAGGGAGTTTGTTGCTGAGAGAACAGACCCCCCCCCTCCTAACAATGTACAAAAATATAAAATGTAAATAAAAATACAAACAAATTCTCCTTTTGTGTTTGTTAAGTTGTTGAGAAGGTTGAGCCCAGTTCTGCACTGCTCTGGCGCGGGAATCTTCTAGAAAATATTTTCGTGGTAGAGGGGGGGTGGGGGGTGAACATGAAGTTAGAACTCTACTTGCTAAAGACCATGTTTTCATTTTTTATTATTTTTTTTAATGTATTTTTTCCTCCATAGTCCTCCAGCTCCTCTACCTCCAGCACCAAAAGGTCAAAGGTGGAGAAACAGGAAGTGGATCAGCAGGGATTGTGGTGTTGGGGCAGCGAGGAAACACATCAATCATCGTCGTCGTCTGTCTTCTGCTTCTTGGTCTCGATGTTTTCCTGTTTAAAAAAATTACAAAATAAAAGTCATTTAGTCCCACCTGGTGGGGGAGGGGGTCACCTGGAGAGAGACCAGAGGTCACTTCTGCTCACCTCATCATCATCCTCAGCCGCCCTTTTTGATCTGCCCGCGGCGTCATCTTCATCCTCCTCGTCATCCTCTTCGTCACCTGGAAAAACACCCAGCTGTCAATCAAGTGTCCCAGAGCCCCGCCGCCCCTCTCTCTCTGTTGGGTGGAGATGCCGACAAACTGGGACTTCAACCATTGTAATCTAGTCACCTTCTCCATCCTCTTCCTCGTCTTCCTCATCCACTTCCTCCTCGTCTTCCTCGTCTAGCTCGGACTCGCCGTTCTCCTCGTTCTCCTGCGGGAGCAGCATTGGGACATCGAACGTCACCCAAACTCCCCAGAACACTCCCCCCTGTAGCTATAGAACACTACAGCAGCCAGTGAGCTCCTGTCTTCAGGTGTGTGTTTACCTTTCCGTTGGTGGCTGCATCTTTGCCGTTCTCCTTCTCTTCTACCAACTTCTTCTCTTTCAGCTCCTGTTAAAAAAAACAAAAACCCAAAGCAACACACGCGTTAGTCCACTTTAAATCTTAAAATCACACTCCTGGATCACATGGATTTAAAAATAAAAAAGCAGTTAAGAGCAAGTTGTGAGTGATTAAGCTGCGGCCACTAAACTATCTGTGCGCAGAACAGCTAGCTGTACATTCCTCACGTCTCCCAGTCAAACCAAGGCACCTAGGCTGGCTGGTGGGTCGCAGGAGATATTTCCAAGACCAGCCCATCCGCCTCCCGCCCACTCCACTCCATCCACTTTAATGTGTTGTAATCTGATACTTTGATGTTCGTCCGAGGCACTCTGGGTATTGTAGTTCGATCGGGGGTCTCACCAGCGCCATATGTCACAAGACACGCCCGGGGAAAACACTGCAATACCCAGAGTGCACAGCTCCATTTAAATAGAAGCGCAGAAGCAGCAGGCGCGACGCTGCCCGATTTAACTGAAGGTTTAAAGGACAATAGAAGACGACACATGGCCCCTCGCTATCACAACTAACCGCCGAGAAAACACACGGCCGGCTCCGACGGGCTTTACCGCAGAAAAACAGGAAACCAACCGCGCTCTTTATTAAAAAAGATGATAGTCGTTGTCGGTTCTATTTATAGCCTTGCGTACAAACGGTCCTCAATTTCCTTGTTTAGTCGACGCGGTCTGTAGCCTACATATGGACCGCGTCTAAATCACATCGTTGTATTGATTCGCTCGCATAATCTTTTTATCTCGTAAGCCGGTTATCAACAGCATCAACACTTCAATATGACCGACGGGAGAATTAGAGGCGCCGTCCACCTTCCCTGCGCCTTCTGCCGACACCGCAAACGCACGTTAAACCCCGTTCACAGTGTGCGTAAAACCTGCCAAAAAACCATGCATCGTACCACGTATCCTTTCCGAACCAAACATTCGCGTATATAAAGCTAAGCCCAAATTCACATGCAATTAGTGCGTCGGTTCAAGTTTTAAAAGAGCGTAAAAAGCCAAAGGGGGAAAAAAGGACTAAGCTCCGCGGGGACGAGAGCCGTACGCACCGGTCGTAACTCCGTGAAGCTCTCCGGTCGCCATACGCAGTGAAGTGGAAAAAGCAAACATAAGAACTTTTCCGTCGAGGTATGAGGAAAAGGGTCCGAACGCCGCGAACGAACCTACGAGCCAGACGCGCGAGGAGCGAGTCGCAGCTTGTCGGTGGAGAGCGCGAGGTGAGACTCCGGAGGCTCCCGGTGCTGCGCGCGGCACTCCGGCGCCGAGCATCACAGCCGCTCTACTTTAATAATAAATAACGTTGACGGTCGACCGGTAGCTGTCTGGCTGTTCGGTCGGTTTAACGTGTTATTGTGTTTTTTGGAGATCTGACTTTAGTGCGTAGGCTAATATGCGAGGCGCCCCGCGCGCTACCTGTCCATTCAAAATAGAAGAACCGGACTGGCCAACCGGCGAACTTCACCAAGCCGGCGGAGCTCCGCGAGCACCGGGCCCGCGGCTCCCTCAACGTCACGGATTCATTGAAACATGTATTGAACAGATCATTAACGCATTTGGTTAAAAGCGGAAGGTGCGAGTCCCGGTCTGCAGCCAGTACGTGGCCTATAGCAGTCCAACACCAATCACTTTCATACGGGAATTATTGTGACCAAGCGCGGTGTTCTGGAGCGTGTTTACGGTGCTCCGAGCAGAGTAGTTGTGCCCCGTACGGGAGGAATCGGCAGTTGGCTCGTTAAATCTCCGGTTTAGAGAGAAACCGACACGCTTGTATAAACAAAGAACCCGCGCAGACTGTTACACTCCGGACAATGAGAGGCGATGCTTGTAAACGCAGCCTATTTCCATTATGCGGTCCGCGGAGACCTCGCTATATTCTACCGTTCTCCCCGCTCCTTCGAACATCCTCCCCCCGGTGAGGACGAAACGGTGTGCAGCGTCTGCACCGTTCGTTGGGTCCGACCGAGCGCGAAGCCACGGACGGGAAAAGGGTTTAAAAAAAAAAAAAAACTAGGTTAGAGCCTGTAAAAGCTTATTCTATTAAAGCTTAACGGAGGTTGACTTAGGAGAAAAGGTGAAAAACAGCTTACCACGACAGCGATATCCGAGTCGTTGTCTTTTGTGTCTGCCATTGTTTTTGTTTAATTAAAATAAAGGACGGTTGAAATTAAAGGTTGAATAAAGTAAATCCCTTTTTTTCCAGCTATGTATCAATCAATAGAATATTGTGCCAGTGGCCAATGCTGGTGACGGCCGCGGCTTTAATATAGGCTTGTGGGCGGAGCCAAGAGGCGGCCGGCGGGCCCTGATTGGCTGGAGCCGCCACAGAGGTGTGCGCCTCGCGCGTTGGAGTGGAACAATGGATAGAATTTCTAAACCCGGAGGCCACGCCCCCCCGTGCATCTGATTCACTGGCGCTACTGCAACTAACACAACTAAACACATAGTCGGATTAAAACATCACCGAACCAACCAGACCCCTTCTATCAAAAACACGACATGTGACTTGCATCGAAATGTTGTCACCGCATGAACACACAGCGACGCGGGCGCGCGCGCACACACACACACAGCACTAGGCTCCGCTGCACGTCGTGTTGCAATGTGATTGATTGATGGGGGATCTGAACAATTCAAGCGGCTTCAACTACGGACGGCTCCTCCCACCCACCGACGGGGAGAAGGGCTACTCGAGGTACTCGATCCTCTTTAAAAAACCAACCCAAAAGTACCGGAAAGGTTGAGCTAAAGTACGGCCCGTGGCCAGCGGGAGCGGGCCGCCCTTTGTGTCGCCATATGGTCATTACCAAACAAATAAAGCGCATTGTGGACGTAAATGTGGAGCCCCGCGGCCATGTCACATAGCCCGTGATGGCCGACGCCCCGCCCCCTTTCCGTCCATGTTTGAAAGTCCCTCGGAGCGCGCGCCGCCGACAGCTCCGCGTGTGTGTGTTCGTGCGCGCGCGCACTTGCCGTTCGGCGCCTTTATATAACAGCCTATCAATTGGTACGCCAAGGTCGACCCCGAACAACACGTCCCCCAACACCGGACCCCCTTCTGCGTGACATTTAAAACACAAGTTAACGTGGCTTTTGTGTGCGTGTGCGGTTACTCGGTGAGCGTCGTCGTCTCCTCCTCGCAGCCATTGTTCGGAGACACGACGCGGACACAAGACATGCGATGACACGAGTGCGAAACGTAAATCATGTGCTCATGAATTGACACGCATTCTTATGAAAGACACGGGCAAACGGATATTTTCCTTACCGATTTTTGAACACATGGCTTTTACAAGCGGAATATGAGTTGTACAAAGCGGCAAAACGGCCGACATTGGTCGTGGAGGTGGGGGGGATGGGAGCGGACTGTGGCAGGCACAAGTAACCCACATTCACATTCTGCTGCTATGACGCACACGGCGGCAGAGACGACTGTGATTGGCAGAGCGACTGGAATAAACACGGCTCTGACAGATAGCGCGCCGTGATTGGTCGCCGCGAACGTCCATCAATTCAAAGGCGTTGAAGCCGGTGCGCCGCAAGAACGGGAGCCCGGATCTGGATTGTGGAGCCCGTGGTGTTGGCCGTGTAATAATATTTTCTAAAATAACTACGTGTGTTCATTGCGTTCATTAACAACACTGTTTACAATGTGGTTTTTTTTAGACGTAACGGTAGCTAAGGTTAACTAACGGTTAGGCCATCGTTACATTCTCAGTGAAACTCACTTTAATTTGCTCACTGGGTCCAAATAGGTAGATGTTCAAAGTTTGAAATTCAAGGTCATTTAATTCAAGGTCACAAAACAAGAAAAACAAAAACAAACAAAAAAGAAGCAAATGAAACAAAACCAGAATCAGTCCCATGAATTAATAATACAGGGGGATATTTACCTTCTGGAGGAGGCCTACAGTTCAATTGGAAAACAAGAGTGGCATTATTTGTCAACTAATGAATTGTGGATGAGTTGAAACAAGGGGCACACACACAGCACACAGAGCTGTACATTAACACTAACATAGCTTCATACACACTGACGCACACAGGGACAACAGGACCTCACACACACACACTCACAGACCACACACACGCACACACTCACAGACACACACACGCACACACAGCCATTGTTGTACCCACAATGACATCACATTAAAACACTAGTCTCACGTTTCATTTATTTTTAAACCTGGTTAATAATACTTTTTTTAAAAACTATTATTAACCAGAATTACTCCGGGGGTTAGTGGATGGAACAGCTGTGCCTGTTAACGTGAAAATGAGCTGAAGAGTGTGTTCATCTCACATCCTCTGGGGGAGAGATAGTGGTGGTGTGGTCCATATAGTGAAACATCTCACTTCCTGTCGTGTTTCAACCTGGATCTATGTGAACATCGACTGTGGTTCTCCTTGTCCACCTCTGTTGGACGCTTATGTGTACTGCATTCGAAGAATGCATGTACTCTCACACAGAGAAAGTATTGGGCTACTCTCTGATACTGTTAACTCTTTTGTCCTTTAGCAAACTTTTGAATATTTGTAATTATTTTGTTTCCTTTTAAGTAAGGAGCAGGTAGGGGTTACTTTTTTGTAAGTCGCTTTGGATAAAAGCGTCTGCCAAATGCTCTAAATGTAAATGTAAATGTAATGTAGGGGTCAGTGCACAGCACCTTGCTCAAGGATGCCTTCAAGTAGACATTGGGGTTCAAACTCAGAACCCTTTTGGCATGGAGTCAAACGCCCTAACCACCACTCCAGTATCTGTTATGCTACGATATTGAAAGTGATCTGTTGCTCTCTGATAGTGAAAGTAATTGGCTCGAAAAGGGGAATGAATATGCTATGATGCCTGGACTGGACTCTACTCTAACTCTATATAAATAATATAAACAATATCTGGTCAAAGTCTTGCTCTGCCAATTGAAGTTACACACCACACCACAGGGAATAGAACCCTTAAGGGGGTGTGTCTTGCTCTACTAGAGGGCACAAACAAACACACACACACACACACGTGTTAATGTTACCTAACTTACCGCTGGTGTATTGTTATTTAAAGGAAGGTACGAGGCAGCAGTAATCATCTCAGATGAATTCTTAAATAGACCCTGTCACGTGAGTTTACCCTAAACTATCAATCCACCATGTTGGGGAGCCAGCTGTTCCATTTAGCTCACATGCTAACAACATTACGGCCCCGGTTAACGGCAAGGCTGCACTTTCAGTGGTAGAGAGCCACAAGGACCACCCCCACCCCTTAATATTGTGAATATCGACACTCAATATGTAATATGTCTGTAACAATGAAGCACAGGATATCAGTTAAATGAGATGGGGCCCTAAGGTGGGGCTTGATTTGAAGAGGGGCCTTCAGTTAACATCTAGTCTGTGGGGATCAGCCTGCCATTGGCCGACTATTTCAATCAGATTTCTCCTCCCCTTCTGCTATCTGTGTGTTACCGCTTTCAAAGTCACCGTGGATACGCGAAACACCAACAACCTCTGAGCTAGCAACTGTTTTATGTGACGTTTTCGTTGCATCCTGGCACCGCCCAAGACGATTGTGATTGGTTTAAAGAAATACAAACAAGTCATCCCAGAATGAAAATGGGTTCAGCCAGACCTTTCTCCAGTGTGGAGATAAAGACTAATAAATACCTAGACTTATGGCCCCAAACATTTCAGTTGAGACTGTGCAAATATAGTGAATATTCTTCTAATTCTGCATTTAACTGCAAACTAAGTTAGTGGTTAGCAGGCTAATCCGGCCTTCGTAAAATTCTGGTACTGTGGCACAGTGGTCATTTGATTTAATGCCACATTTCTAGAGGTTTCTTTGGGTTTCATACAAACATTTGAATTGAGAGAATAAATGATAGTTATATTGCCAGAGCCCTTGATTAACGCACTGGGCTCACAGCTGTCGTCTGCCTGAGACAATCCACGGGGATTGATATTAAATGTAAACAATTGAAGAAAACAGTTCAAGAGAGTGGTGGGCTCTTTCTAAAACGACGGCCAATGACAGTTGTTAAACAGTGCCTTAGTGAGCTTATGTGGTCTTTATGTAAAGCATTTAAAAACAAGTTGCAAATGAAGCATCCACTGGCACCAAGTCACCCACAAGTAAACAAACTCATCCCAGTGATTGAAAGGTTTGTATTTGGACCCACCTCCATCACCATGGGTGTCTCACTGAAGACCACTGGCATGTTCTGGTGACGCCTACCAAACATAGCAATAAAGTTAGCATACAGGCGCAATCATGCTATGACACATAGCAAGTTAGCCTAAAGGCACTCACATGCTACTATGCCTTTGCTACCAAACCTGAAGTTATCCTAGAGTTGCTACCATTCTCCTAAAGCTAACGTTAGCCTAAATGGGCTTCCATGCTACTGAACCTTAAGTTAGCCCAACTAGGTGTTACAATACTACAAAACCTTAGGTTAGCCTACAGGAGATACAAAACCTAACATTAGCCAACAAATGCAAACATGTTATGAAAGAGATACATTTAATGGGACAGGATCTACCATGTTACTGAACAAGTAGCGTAAAGGAGATAGGCCTACTAAACCTAAAGTTAGCCTGCAGGAGCTAACATGTTACTGAACAAGTAGCGTAAAGGAGATAGGCCTACTAAACCTAAAGTTAGCCTGCAGGAGCTAACATGTTACTGAACAAGTAGCGTAAAGGAGATAGGCCTACTAAACCTAAAGTTAGCCTGCAGGAGCTAACATGTTACTGAACAAGTAGCGTAAAGGAGATAGGCCTACTAAACCTAAAGTTAGCCTGCAGGAGCTAACATGTTACAAAACAATCACGACCAAGACAGGACTGAGCGCTTGGACTTGGTCCCCGGGCGCCTTACTGATGGCTGCCCACTGCTCCTGGCTTTCCCTGGGGGAGGACGGTCAGGATGGGATAAACGCAGAGAAGGCATTCCACCGGCGACTCCAATAATTGCATGTGTGTGTGTGTGTGTGTGTGTGTCGCCGCTCACAGTGTGGTTGAAGTGTCGACCGTGTGGCAAATAAAAGACGCTTGTCCTCTGATTACTTATTACTTATTTAGCAGGACATGATCTACTATGTTACTACACAAGTCTAAAGAAGACCCCACAGCAGCAAAACACGGCAGCCCCCTTAAGTTACTCCCAAAAATGGCGGACTAGAGTGATTTTGAGGTTTCCCGCCTATTCCCTCCAAAGTAATTGACGCTTCATGGGCCTTGGTCTCATCTGGGTTGTAAACACTAG
>OMKP01035057.1:0-15859 GCA_900302375.1 Bathygadus melanobranchus | reverse complement strand
GCACAGGGTTGGCGACTCTGCTTGCTCGTACTAGGAACGTGAGTCTGATCAGCGTTAGCTCTGGCTTCCACACTAGCTGCAACATGTTTAGCATTGAGGTGATACCGTAGGCTTGAACTGCTCCGGTGATATGCAAATTCTTTGTTGCACAATTTGCACACAACCGTTCTCTTATCGACACTTCCATCAGGATGTTTTTTATACATAAATGTCCCATTCACCGGGCCAAGCAACGTGGTCTCTTCTGGTGCTTCCATGTTTTAGCCTACACTAGTGGGGCTTTGTTGTCTGACGTCACGTTGTGCATCGGTATGATCGGTATGCCTTGAATTCGTCCACTGAGAAACGTTCCGTGGTGTTTTGAGTGCAAAAATAAAGTGCGATTAAAATGCGTAGATGTTTTAACTAGGGCTGGGACTTTAACGCGTTAATTTCGATTAATTAATTACAGAAAAAACAACGCGTTAAAACATTTACGCATTTTAATCAGCCAAATAAGAGGGATTGAGGTCAATCACAGGACCTTTTTTTTGTTTGTTTGTTTTTGTTACATTTACATTTAGAGCATTTGGCAGACGCTTTTATCCAAAGCGACTTACAAAAAAATGTTAGATGGTAGAAATGGCACTTTGTTAAACTGTTGGTTATTTTGACCAAGGATATTTGGGTGGGTAAGGGAGGGTGGGGAGGGTTAGTGTAACATTAGGTTAGGTACATTGTGTTTTACTTTACCTGATTATTCCTAAAATTGCTGCACTGATCTGTTGGTCTTTGTAGCTAAAGGATTTTGCTGCTTAAACTTATGTATATGTCTATTCATTGATTCACTGATATACCAAAATCCATTTGAATTCGTGTCAAATATTGATATGCGATTAAAATGCGATTAATTTTGATTAATTAATTACAAAGCCTCTAATTAATTAGAAAAAATGTTTTATCGAGTCCCACCACTAGTTTTAATGCGTTGTTTTTTCTGTAATTAATTAATCGAAATTAGCGCGTTAAAGTCCCAGCCCTATTCTTTACATGAGCTTCTTTACAAGAGTACAATGTTGTACAATGAAGTATTACTACTAGGATAAATATATTACCATATGTCAGAGGGTTCCGGATTCTCTGGCCCTTGATGAAGCGATGTGAACTGATCTCGTGTTTACTATTCAGGTGGTTCATGGTGTCTCCAGAGGGTACCTGGTCACCACATAGCTTACACACCGCCACACCCAAGTCAATGGGCTGGCCAGTGGGGTCTGGCTTGAATCCATAGAAGTACCAAAGTCTGCTGTGTGCTTCAGTCGGATGATTCAACAGGTTTTCAGTCCCTGGGAAAAAGTTATACTCCTCGTGAAGATAAAGAGAAGGCTGGCTGGAAGCAGAGGCAGGGCCAGAGTCCACAGCTGAATCTGGGGTTGACGTGCTTGTCACCTTGTGGATGATGGGCATAGCATCCTGTGATTGGATGTTGTTGAACCACAACGATGAGCTGGGCTCTTCTAGGGTAACCAGTTGGACATCCAGGTAGAGTCGCAGGATGCTCTCCTTTTTCCCAAAGTCACATCTTGTATCACCAGTATCTTGAACACAAAAATAACATTTATGTAAGAAAATGATGCTTACAACTGTTATCCCGATACATATGGACAGATTAATTGAGCAAGAACTTGCTTCTGTGGACTCACCCAGGCATAGTATTCCAGCATAGTCCTCACCAATCCGGACCTTGAGTTCGCCTCCCTCAGGGATTGGCTTTGAGGTTTTATAGTAGATTTGATGGTTCAGCTGGAGGACAGTCAAGTTGTGATCCTCCTCCTTAGCGGCATATGAGACATACCTAACACATTTTATTTGCAGATGCTTTTATCCAAAGTGACTTACAGTGAATTTTAGATACACGGGTTAGGCATTTGATTAATAGTTCATCTTGACACACACAAAAAAATCTGAAACAATAAATTGCATTTTGGAAAATGGAAAAGAAAGGAACTAAGTGGGCAGTGTTACTTAAGTCAACGTGAATTGCTCACCTCATCCAATTAGATCTGTTTTCATCTGTAGCATCTACGTAGTAGAATTCAGAATCCCCCCTGATCTGGAGATGTGAGCAAAAATGTATGGTTAGTTAAATCCAAACAGTACAGGCTAAACTGGATTGCATTCACCAAGTCATCCAAAAACATGTATTCCCCAAAACAGATATTGATCCTCATGGCCGATGGGGCAACATAATTCATGCAGTAACCAACTTTTATCCTTAGACTGGTCTACTCACAATCCAGGCATTGGTGAGGCTGGTTCGCAGTGCTCGGACCAGTTCCCCAACAAAGGGTCCAAATAACAATCCCTCTTGAAGGTGAAGCTTGGCGTACACCCCCATCTCAACCACCCACTCCTTAGACGAGGATCCAGGATGTGACATGTCGCTGGGCTCAGGTTCCAACCACAAATTCAGGCAAAAGGGGAGGGAGAGCGCTGCCCGCGAGGGTCCTCCCTCAAGCCAGGGCTCCCCTGGTCGAATTGCTGCATCGGAGATGTAGTTTTGGTTTGGAGTGATCAGGGGACCTGGACCTTCCTTCACTGCATTTTCTGAGGCTGAATCCAAAACTGCATAGTCTGAAAATACAATGGTTTTGCGTTGAAATACGTTTCAGACTGTATACTGTAAGTTTGTAAACTTGCTCTATTGACCTGGCAACCAGGAATGCTTGTAACTTGTTCTATTCTAATTGAACTCTACCTTCAGCGATATATTGTTGTCTCCCTCTTTCGACAAATGTGTTACCTTTTGTAAGTTGCTTTGGATAAAAGCATCTGCCAAATGCTCTAAATGTAAATGTAGACGAACCCTTCATATTCATATACTAAATGATAAACAACAAGCAAGGTATAACAAGGTCTCCTCTTGCATATACAAGTCCCCTTCAATGCTCCTTGCCATGTGTGCTGGCTTTTTCCCTGTACTGTCAAGCCAGCAGAATTAAGGACCTTTCCCTGTTATGACCGGTGAATGGGCCAAATTCATAGGTCTGATAAAATAAATTGCTTATTTATATAGCGCTTTTATCCAAAGCACTTTACATGGCTTCACATTCACCCATTCATACACCAACGGCGGTGTCAAACATGCAAGGCAACAACCAGCTTGTCGGGAGCAGTTAGGTTTAGGTGTCAGACAACCATCTACCTTCTGAGCTAGTGCCACCCATAAAACGGTATTCAAATATAGACTCTGTTACAATTCATATACCAAACAATAGAGCAAGGTCTCTTCTTGCATGTACAAGTCACTTCTCAACAGGAAGTTATATAGGACAATTAAGCTGGCCTGACACAGTATTATATGTTTAGATGCCACTGTATTATAGACTACAGAGCGTAAAGCGCTGCCACATAACCTCTGCTTTGTTAGATTGATTCACCAGTTTATGAAGTCGACTAGGTCTACCAGAAACTAAATTCTCCGTCCCTGGGACCCATCTTCATTCCTGGGACCCACGGTGGAAATCACAGTGTTCATAGATGACTCAAATACAATGAACCTCTGCTTTGTGAGATTGATTCACCATGGTTTATTTAGTAGACTAGGTCAATAAACAACATTTTTTGCACTTATCATTAATAGGTGTAGGCTAATAAGACTATAGGCCTATACAAACATAGTGTCAATCAATAACTCAAATACTTATGTAATAAAATATGTCTACGAGATAAATACAGACTATACAATTATAATGAGTCATATACAGTCAGTTATGTCATTGGATGAAGGAAGCATTTGGCAAGACAGCAGCAGGTGTCTGGTCATGTCACATTTCCTAAGAATCGTCTGGTCACACCAGGGACAGTGAAAATGTCCCACTGTTCTGCACTGAAGACTGATATGCGTAAATCTAGGGGAAAAAACAAGACAAAAATTAGTAACCACATCTCAACTAATATCTACATACCAAAATGGTTAACCTATTAAACTCTATCTATCTGGTATCCATTCTATCTTATCTTATCATCATACACATCATACACTATAACAAAATAATATTTTTGGTTGTATTGTTTACCTTGGTGTTATTGGTGGAGGTCGTGTGCAACTATGAGGCATACTTTTGTGTCGTCCCTCCCATCTGGAGCACACAATTACAGACGTCACCTCCTTCTTCAAGCTCGGGACCGGATGGGGTCCGACGGAGGAGGTCGGCTCAAGCCTGGAGCTGTGCAGCTATACTCTTGCACGAGTTGGCTCATGCAGCCAACACGTATTTTCTTCAGAAAATTAACATTTCTTGGAGATTTGATATCAAAACACCGATATCAGTTCTGATCATCTTGGTGAAATGATATGGGCATAGTCAGTTAATAATTGTGTACTTTGAAGACGTTTAGGCCTACAGGGCTGCGTCTCCCATGGCCATGCGCTAATCATAAATAGTCTACGTAATCAATGCTCGACATAAATCAGACTAAAGCGTTCTTCAACATGGTGTCACTAACAGATATGGACTTAGAAATACATGTAACAATTGGCTTGTTTTGTAGTTTGGCGGTCCATACAGGTTGGAGGCCGAGTTAGTTCCTACACATCTCTTCTATGCGTTTAACCATTTCTGTGCACCAAACATGGCCAGTAAACGTAATACACACACTTAGCATACTGTCATTAAGCATCGTCTGTATTAATACCACCAGAAAACCCCTTAAATGAACACTAACGTAACAGGGCTGCACTGTACTATATTGACTGGCATGTGCATTCAATGATGTTCGCGTAGATAACAGTCCGTGGAAGTTTGACTTGCAAAGCATATTACGTGAAAACGACGACTACCGATTGTAGTTTATACTTACCGCGTGGCCGTGCAGCCAACATTTTACGGTGTCGGGTCCTCAGGTGAGCTCTTAAATTGGTTGTGCTCCCATTTTTGCTGTGCACAATTCTCCTGCACAGACGACAAATCGGATTGCAGGGGTCCAGTGGTTTCCCCCCTTCGCCCGCTATCAAGCCGAAATATTGCCACACATTAGATTTACAGTTTGGTTTCGGGATGAGATCCATGTTTTCTTCTGCAGCTAGTTGCTGATAAGCCTGTGTGGGGAAAACAACAAAAGCTAGCTACACATACGACTACGGATATTGGCAACACCAGCTTGCCGTAGGATTCTCGTCATCGCTAGAGGGAGACGTTGCCTTGGTAACCTGATACAGTTCAATACATACCGACCTCGTACTAAACGATATACGTGCAAAAGAAACACGGATAATGGCTTCATGTTTGGTTCCCGACTTCCCTGCTGTGATGATGGCTTTGGAGCATTTAGGGGAATTAGACAAGCAGTTGAAAGAAGAGAAGGTGCCATTCATCTCTGAAGCCACTCATCATCTAAAAGAAATAGCAGCTGCTGTTACTAAGCTTGAAGCGTCCCGGCGCTCTGTTCACGAGCAGTTAGAAGTTGAAACTATAGAAAATGGCAAAGTCAGACACCAAATTCAGAAGATACAAGATCAAATTAGCCAGGAAATAATGGCTGATGTGACTGCAGCCAGAGAGTCAAATGCAAAGGAGATGGAAGAGTTGCACGCAGACCTGAACAGCGCCTCAGAGCTTCACAAAGCCATAGTGAACAGACAGGAGGAACTCGTCAGGCAAAACGCTCTGCTGTATCCAGAGAGGGAGCAGATGAAGACAAAACACGAGAGTGACATGGCTGCTTTTAACCACCAAATCAGCCTAAAGCTCAGCAGACAGGTCCAGCTGCAGCAGACTTTGGCCAAAGTGGAAGAACTCAAGACCCACATCGCCGCCGTGGAACACAACAAAACAGCACTGCAACGCAACATGACACGAGAGAGGGAGACGTTCAACGTGACCAAGAACAGTCTGCTTGGCAAGCGGGAGCAGGCAGCGAAGACAGCGCTACAGCAGAAGCAGGAGAACACCAGAAAGAAGAAGATGCTGGACCAAAGCACCAATCAGCAACTGGACAAAGACAACCACCTGGCAGAGCTGACACACCGCAGCACCCGGTTGGAGCGCGCCGTGGAGCGGCTGGCAGTGACACGCAGCCAGCATGAGCAACAGCTGAGGGAAGCCACCCACTGCCGCCGGGATATGGTGGGGCAACTGGAGAGCTCCGAGAGGGAGCTGTGTGAGCTGCGGCAGCACTACGAGACCACCACCCAGCGGCTCCAAGAGGACCTCATCCTGGTTGGCCGTGACCTGGAGGAGGGCAAGGCGGCTGGGGGAGTCCATCAAGAGTCCCTGGCCGACGTCATGGAGAGCTTCAAGGCCCAGCAGCGGGAGGAGGACGAGGTCCGGGCAATCCACCTCAACGTCTCTCGCCGCCTGGAGCGCTCCACCCTCCGCCTGGAAGAGCGCCTGGCATCCATCGCCAGGCACCGCAGCGAGGCCCGAGAGATGGAGGAGGAGATCGGCGAGCTGCTGGAGACAGACGTCCTCAACGCGGCTCTCTTCCAGGAGGGCCAAGAGAAGCTGCACCGCCGGCTGGAGATGGAGCTGAGGAACATGGATGGGGTGGAGGAGGAGAAGGGGCAGCTGGCCCGTCTCCTGCAGGAAGCGAAGAGGGAGCAGGAAGTGTACGTCACTCAGGCAACCGCCGACATCAGCGGCGCAAGGCAAAGATACAGGGAACTGTGCCAGGATGAGGTGACCCTGTGGCGGAGCCTGTCGTCGAGCGATGAGGTGGACTCCCTGACTGGTCAGGTGACTCAGGCTGGGCGCAACTTTGTTCAGATGGAGAGCAGGTACCGCGCGGAAATAGAACAGCTTGCCAGGGACACTGAGTGCGTCCTGGGGGAGAGCGAGGTGAAGAAGAGGGAGTTGGAGGAGAGAGAGGCGACTCTGAGGGGGGCAGAGGCCCGCTACAACCAGGAGGAGTCCACGCTGCAGAGACTCGAGTGTCTGATCGCCGGGCTGAAGAGGGAGAAATCCCACCTGGAGCTGTCCACGGAGGAGCTCCACGAGAACACCGGCACCTTGCTGAGGCCCAGGGAGGAGATGAAGGCGGAGCTGGAGGCCGCGCAAGCCCACCACAGGGGACTGCTGGTTAGTCAAGCCTCGGAGCTCAGAATGGTGGAGGTAGGCATCCGCAACAGCGGGCGGAAGCTGGAGCGGGTGAGCATGGAGAATGGCAGGATGCACCTGAGCATCCTGAGGATGAAGGAGGACATCACCAATGCCAGAAAGGACAAGAAAAGACACAGGAAGAGGATCATGGCCCTCAGAGAGGAAGAGAGGGCTCTGTTAGAGCGTGTACTGCAAGGGTGGAGAGAGGACATGTTGGCGACTCACGGGGGTCGGGATAGTAACCGTCACTTGTTGGAGGCTTTTGGGGGCGTGTTGGGTCAGCTGGAGAACAGAAGCCTTCAGCTGGAAAGCGTTACTGCACGTGTGCAACAGCAACTGCTACACATAAGCAAAATAGGCTACTAGACAATAAAGCAATCGCTCATAGAGAATGCAGAGATAAACATCAGACCACCTTGTAGTATAGTTTAATGTGTGTATTACAAATATGTGTGTTTAAATGTGTGTACATACATACATTTGTGCACCTTTCCAAGATGTGTATGGGATTTTAAAGTAATAATAAATATATATATCAAAGACGAAAACTAAATAAAATTATATTTTACATCATTTAAATGTGTTTTTGTTCTTCTGTGTTCTTTCTCCTGTTTTTTTTGCTGTAATCATGCCTGCATGTTTTCCAAAAATGTCAAATAACAGGCCCACCAAGCACATATAGTCTGCCTTTAAATACAGGTCATGATAAAAGGATTTTTATCATGACCTGGCTCCAACCAGCAGATGGCAGAAGGTCTTTAAGTATTATCACCGTTGTGTTGCCATGACCTTGTTCTGCAGCTGTTGGACGAGAGAGTAACACACACACAATGCAAACACAAACCCACACACAATACCTTTATAGACTTTAATGTCACACACATTGCAACCCTATGCGTTGCAATGTGCTGAGGATAGAGATGGTGGTGTGAGAAGACAGCTGGTGTGGTGCGAGGATCTCAGAGCAAGGCAGTAGTTTGTTGTGGTAAGGAATGACAGTGGCAGCAACACTGTTGACACTTCATGTTTTGTCTCTCTGCTGGGCTCATATGTAGCAGCTATTTGTCTGTGTTCATGGTTTGATAGACAGAGCATCTTTACTTGGCAAGCTATATTGTAAACATTATTGTTTTTAATTATTTCTGTATTTGTTTTGCATGTAATATAACTTCTGAAACAATTTTTACATGCCTAAACGATGAAATAGGTTTGGTGCACAACAAGAGTATATTGGAAGTAGACTTGAAGTCTAGAAGGCTTGTCGGGTGACAGATGTTTAATATTTAATGGGAGAGATCTATGCTCCTTTGGCAAACATAACATGTAATAACAATCTTTCTTACATGTGCATTTCAGATGGCTGCTTTGATCAACGTTGTGTGGGCTTGTGTTTCTCAGGATTGAGAGTCTAGGAGTTAAAACGCCACAGCATAGCAGCTGAAGTGGTACTTGTGTTGGAGGGGTTTCAGTCTGAAGGTCAAACAGTGGGGTGGTGACTCAACTGATATACTGTATGAACGCCAGATAAATACATGTGATTGGTCTATCTTTCATTCTTTCGTCACATAATAGCATAGAATAGGCTTACATAATTGATTTCCAAGTGCACAATGTAAGAAAAGTGTGATGTCGCAAGACCAAATTAAGTAAGCGAGACAAACATCACTCTGGTCACATTCTGCATACAAGACAATCTGTAGAGGTAGACGCTTTTCCACATATGACCTCCCCATTTTCAATGGGAGGGGACTTTGGGTTTACATTACAGATGGGAGAAGGTTTTGTTCATCTGCCAATATAAATGTCCCTCCCGAGGACAGCTACTCTGCATGTCATGTTCTAGAAGTTGATCTGTGGGAATAACATGATTATGTGAGTGGTGATTGGGTAAAAGATAACATGATGTACCGAGCATCTTCCTAGAAATTCATATAAAATCAATTATATACAGTGTGGTGCTCCACACCCATTTGGAAAAAAATGATGATTCACTGTGTGTGTGTGTGTGTGCATGTGTGTGTGTCACAATAGTGACAATAGTGTTCAGTAAAGTCACTGTGTGCCTTTTTCACAGTCAATATGACTAAACAAGGGTGTGGGTCTTTTTGTATTCATTACAATCTCTCCTGTCTGTGTGTGTGTGAGAGAGAGAGAGTGTGTGAGAAGGAGAGGGGGGGGGGGCCCTTTCAGTTCCTCTCTCACCACCCTATCAGAGCGAGCAGTAAACAGTACCTACGAGTCAGAGCACATGAGCACACACGCACACATTGTGGCAACTTCACATCTGTGTGTCAGTCAGTCTTTCCGCTTGCAACAGAACACACCGGGCAGAGCGATAACATAAAAGCAAACACACGGTGACTTCTTGACGCGACGTTGTTGCTGATATTCGCGTTTGTCTGCTTGTTGCTGGTATAGCTTCAAAGCGAACGTGCGCTTGGACCAAGATGGAAACTATGGGTGAGTGAGAGATGTTTGTCAGTAGTACTTCTTGCGGAAGACAGGTTTCTGCTTTTATCTACCTATGGGTAGATAAAATGTGATATATTATGTGATACGTTGTTTTATAGAGCAGTTATGTAACAGAGCAATTCAATTTAAAGTAAAAGTAGGTTAAAGTAGGTTTACGCGTGTGTGTGTGCGTGCCTGTAAGGATCTTTCAATGTGTTCCGTCGGTCAAACGTAGAACTGATTTTTATTATTGATTGACTGATTATTTCAACTCCATGAATGATATCATATGTCCATTCGAATGGACATATGATGCTTTAAAAGCTACATTGTTATAGGCCTCAGACTGCAATGTGTTTTAAATGGCATTGCTATATGAACTGATAGAAATAAAAGCCACCAAGTGTCTTAAGATTTCTAACTGCGATTTCAACTCGAAAATATGTCTACATATCCATAAAAAGACATTAAAAGCTAACTAGCTATAACACTAACTCAAATATAAATAATGTAATCATGAGTGTCCGATATTAAAGTAACAGCAAGTAGGCCCATATCAACAGAAACTGCTTGTGAAATGTACCATGGAAAACTAGGCTCAGTCCTATCAATACGATACTCTTCAGAATATTTTCCAGGAATGGAAATAACATGAATTGTTAATCGGTGAAAATCATGTGCCGGTCCTAACCCGAGTCCACGTATAATCATTCCGTGGAGCAATTCAGTCGTGTGCGTGACTTAAGGGAGTTCATGCAAGTTGGGGCACGTTGTGGTTTGCAGGGGTTTGCACAGGCGATGTCATTATTGACTGGCACTCGGAAGTTCCAAATAATATTGCGCAGCAGAGTGATCATGTGTAAGGTACACACCCATAACCACCCAAACAACCTGACATCATTCCCAGCTCTTCTTCTTCTCCAGCATGTCCAATGGGCGGAGGGTCCACCAGACTGTACAGTACCCTCAGCCAGACCCTCAGTGGCAGTAACACCCGGTCCCTTCCACGACTGCCGCCCCGCCTCAACCGCCAGCATCACCCCGAGAGAGACACGGAACCATCTTTAAGCAAAGTACAAACTTTTTTCATTCGTGTATTCGTTCATTCCCACGCTACTTCTGTCTCGAGGGAGAGGAGAAGTCCAACCCAAAAGCATTTATCAGTTACAAGTCAGGACTATGTATTTTAACATTACGGTTTAATAATGATGGCCCTCATTATGACATCTCTAATGTATCCCCTTGCAGGAGGCTCGGGGGTCTTCCATGTGTGATCAGGTCGCCCAGGAACAGGAGCTGCTCAGGGAGTGTGAGGAGGCCCTGAGAGGCCGGCCTCCTCGCTTCCACAGACAATTCGTCCACTGTGGTGACGGACACAGCGGCCCCATCAGGGTGATGCAATGGAACATATTGGCCCAAGGTAGATCAATGGCCACATATCAATACTGTATCTGAAGGCCGCCCGACGGTGTCTTTCGGTGGTCCACTAAAATGCACGGCTTTCTGTTTTACCATTTCAATTCCTTTAGCGCTGGGCGAAGGAGCCGACTGTTTTGTCCGGTGCCCTGTGGAGGCACTGAGTTGGCCAGAAAGAAAATACCTCATCCTGGAGGAAATACTCACCTACAGACCTCATATCCTGTGTCTACAAGAAGTGGACCACTACTATGACACCTTCCAGCCAATCCTGAGGAACCTGGGCTACAGTGGGAACTTTTTCCCCAAGCCCTGGTCCCCGTGTCTGGATGTCGAGGGCAACAATGGTCCTGATGGCTGCGCACTCTTCTTTGACCAATCACGCTTCGAGTTGCTGGAAAGTGTGAGCGTACGTCTCTCAGCCATGCTGATTCCAACCAATCAGGTGTGTGTATGACCCCTTACTAGTCAATGTTAATTCCATGTTGAAAAGTGACTGATTTCATGTTAGCCTCCTATGTCAACAACTTTTAACTGTTGGCATTCACTGTTCCTTCAGATTGCCGTGGTGACGAAACTACGCTGCCACACGACGGGCAGATGCGTGTTTGTGGCAGTGACCCACCTGAAGGCCCGCAGCGGCTGGGAGAGACTACGGAGCGCGCAGGGTTCGGACCTCCTGAGTCACCTCCAGAACCTCGTCCACAGACATCCGCCTGGAACCACGCCGCCGGACTCTGACCCCCCATTGATCGTCTGTGGCGATTTCAACGCCACGCCGTCCGAGGAGGTGTACCGGCTGTTCGCCTCGTCCCCGCTGCGCTTGGACTCTGCCTGTAAGAAGCTGAGCAGAGACGGCTCCACGGAGCCAAGGTACACCACGTGGAAGATCCGCCCGAGCGGGGAGTGCTGCAGCACACTGGACTACATCTGGTACACTCAGGACTCTTTGCACGTGGACACGGTGTTGGACATGCCAACGGAGGAGCAGATCGGGCCAAACAGGCTGCCGTCCTTAAACTATCCCTCGGACCACCTCTCTCTGATTTGTGATTTTAGCTTCAAGGGGAACGAGTGAACGCCAGACCAGACAGCTGGAGTTGAAGTACAAAGTCACGCTCGCCTGTGTTTCCTCCAGATGGCGAGTGTGAATACAAATGAGATAGAGGGACAGTCCCTACCCCATGTGCAGGAAATGCTTGCAGTTGTATAGAAAAAGCAAAAGGTAGGCAATTGTATTGTAATAAGATAAGATAAGCATGAATAAAATAACTAGTGAAAATGTATCTGACGGATCTGATGATGACAACAGCCATGATGAAATCACAACCTACACTTTAGCCAGCCAAGCCTAGTGTTCCAGCTCATGGAACGCTACAATAGATGTTATCTTATCACTGAGTTAATTGTTTTCACTAAGTTTTAGTGTTTTAGCCACCTCAAATCTGCAATCCATTGTTACATTTTAAAATATAGGCTTTTAAATATGTTACGGGTATTATCCTAGTAGGTTCACACGGTATTCTGGTAGTTATTAACAATAAGCCGATACAAACAGGAAAATATCAAACTTAAGGATTCAAATGTCTTTATATCATTAAAATCTACATGAATACACTTTGAAACAAGAGTACAACAAAATAGAATATAGTTCAAATGTTGAATATACAAACAGTTCAGTCTGAACATCTTTCTCTCTTATATCCAGAATTCGTTTTTTAAGATTGCAACAAAAAAAAAGGAGGAAACTAAAAGAGAAAAGGAAATGTAAAGGACAGAGTCTAAACACAGTAAGAAAACCTCTTCCAGCCATAGCACCCACTCCTGTATGATGGGCAGGGAAACATGTCCGCTGGGTCTTAGCCCTGTTCAACATCGATGTGGGCCGTCTGATAAACAAATAGGCTTCGATACATCCTCGCGCCGGTCTCTGCAAATTCCAAAAAAAGATGCAAATTTAATTTCCGCGCACACGTCCCTCTTCTCCTCCCGTCGCCACCGTGAACTGAAACGTACGCTCTGTAACCTTAAATAACTCATATGCGTGCGGTGGACACACCACGATGCGCGCGGGAAAAACTTCGCCGCGAGGCTCCGCAGAGATCTGAATCCTCGCTAAAAAGACAAGACGATGGATGTGAACGCCGCGGTGGCCGGAACGGATCCAGGTCCTCGACATAAAAACTAAAACTAAAACAGAACTGGAGGAGTCGGTAATACTGTGCTTGGTACAAGTCATGGGAAAGAAAAATAAAAATAATACTATACAGAGTTTACAGGCAGAACATGAAAAGGTTCGAATTTAACTAAGGCTGTTCTGTCATCTTAAGTTGTACATTGTAAAGCAGATATATAATATATACACACACACGGGCGCACACAAATACGTTTTAGTTAGCTGTGGTTTCTCTGAAACGTCTGTAGGACTTCTGCAGCGCCAGCCGCACTCAAACTGCTCAGTGGTTTTCAGAGGTCTTCAGAGGTTTAAGAACAAGTATATGCTGGCTTCAACATTTGGCCAAAACCAAACTATTTCTCTGTACAACACCACAACCGCCATGCAAACTATTCTCATAGTTTTTCCTTTGCTTGTCAGTTGACATTTTGGCTCCAACTGTTTTACTTGTTGTAGTGTTAAAACCCTACCCTACCCTACCCTACCCTACCCGACCTACACGTCGTGTTGTTATCAGTTACGGACGGCCGTTCTATGAAGTGGGCAGAAATGTAGTGATTCTGTTTGGTCCCGTTAGCTTGGCGATTCGTTTCTCTCCGTGTCTCCACGAGGGGTTCCTATGCTGGAGTGGTACAGTAGGGGGCGCTGTACATTTACTGTAGAATTGAGTCTGTGGTAAAAAAACAAAAACAAAAAAAAGATTAGTTCAAAGGTGGTGGAGGTGGTGGTGCCAGGTTTTAGAGCCTTAAGGAGTCTTTGAAAGTCTTGCAGACTTGCTGGTTATATAAACTGCTGGGGTGATTTGTGATTTGTCCCAAATGAATAAGATGTTGAACGAGAAGATATCGATGAATGCAAATGCATTCATACTCGCACACATACCACTATACACACACACTCACACACACACACACACACACACACACAAACTCACACTCACACTCACACGTGACACTCGACCTCCTCGGTCTTGATGCTGGTAGGGACGAGGATGACCTCGTCGGCCTTCTCGGCCGGGTGGTGTTGGGCAGGCGCCTGGATGGCTTGCACCTGGACGGATCCGGCTTTCGCACCATCCACCCCCACCAGCCCCCCCATCATCAGGTCCTTGGCCTTGATGATGCCGCTGATGATGTGTGGCTGCTGTGTCGTCTGATTGGCCGCGGACACTGTGACCACACTTCCTGCCACGCTGCCTGCCTGGGACATCAGTGTCTGTTGCTGGCCCTGAGAGGACATGGCGAGCCTCACCACCTGCGTGCCCGGGGCCATGTTGACCGGAGCAAGGGCCCGGACGGTCAGCGGGCCTCCGAAGAGGCTGATGCCGGCCTGGGAGTGCCCCATGCCTCTCCTCCCGGGGCAGCCCCCAGGGGGCTGCAGCTGGCACGGGATTGTGATGATCTTTGCAAGCTGCACGGTGATCTTGTCTCCGTTCTCCGCCGTGGCTGGTAACATGGTGGGGATGGTCTGGATCATGACCTGGGAAGAGAGGGGGTCACAGGGGTCAGGGGTCGAGGACATATTGTCAGTACAACTTAAAAAGGTGCCGTAGGTAAGATTTGTGAGTCATTTGTTAGAAATGGCAAATACATCGAGTGAATGTGAGGTGTCTGTTCTGAGTCAACTGTGCCTGCTTCTGTATGAGCACATTTAGATTTGTCCATCTTGCCTGGCAATCACAGTTGTGTGAATGCAACACTTCAATGGCGGTGAAATGGGGGGGGGGAGGGGAAAGATTTTTCAAAATCTTGCTCTCTTCCGCTCTCTTCTGCTTCTCCCTCTTTCCAACCGTTGAACGGTACCTACAGAACCTTTAGGTTGAGGGAACGAGGTGCTTGTGTGGAGTGTTTACACACCTTCTGCTGAGAGGAGCCGCTGCCGGTCGCCGTGCCGATGGGGGAGGCGTTGGTCAGGAGGGTCGGGTGTCCGGGCGCTCCCGGGTTCCCGGGCGCCTGCTGCATGCTCATGGTCGATATCTTCTGGCCCGTGGATGTTGTCATGACTACAGGCATCTGCATGGCCACCCGCACCGTCCTGTCCACAGAAAGCCACAGAAACACGTACAGTAAGCACTCGGCCCCTGGGGTTGTTTACTAATGAGAGATTGTACAAGCTAAACTTACGTTAACACTGCTTCTATTATTACTATTATTGTAGTATTGAGTGTAGGGCTGGGCAATAATTCAATATTATCGTTTATCGTCTTTGAATGGTGATACCCAGTTTTCTAGTTATGAGGATTGAAAAGTCAGTGAGAAAGGAAAACTAGTTTTGGTACGCTACCCTATTTCCATAGACGTTAATGTAATTACTCGCAGACTGTTCGGAATTATATTTTTAATTCATTTAATGATAAGCATATCAATATATTTATTGACATCGTGGACAATTCCCCATAATTATCGTGATAATACATTTTCCCATATCGCCCAGCCCTAATCGAGTGATTTAGAAGACTCTTTTATCCAAAACCTCTTTCACTTAATTGAGATATATGCCATTAAGAAAAAGAGACGCAGAGGTACGGGGTTCAAAATTTGGCACGAGGAGGACTTCAGGCAGGCTGTGGACGAGCGGGCCCATCCCTTGTTCTCTACACACTGACCTGGGTCCCGAGGCAGTGGGGATGATGGCCGTGTGCGAGTGCTGGATCTGGCTCCCGTCTGGCGCCGTGGACACAGTCACTATCCTGGGGACGCCCGCGGCCATGGCCGCCCCTCCCCCTGTCGCCGCCGCC
>OMKP01035049.1:0-18513 GCA_900302375.1 Bathygadus melanobranchus | reverse complement strand
CCTTACGTACTCCATCTGCCAGTCTGCCATAGATATCCAAATCTAAATTTGTCTGAATGCCGACCCCAGTGTGTGTGATGTTTCTTCCCTTAATGGTGTGTGAGCAGCAATTTGTTTAAAAAAGACGTTAAAACTATTGTATTTATTATGAGCTTAACGCTACTTGTGCGAGCAGATCCATCCTCTCGGCTATATGTTTCTCTCCATTCTGCAAATCGAATAAGAAGCCATCTTACTGTTTGAGAAAAAAGCTATTGTGCTCCAGAGTGTAGATGAAAGTAATAGTGAAATCAGATTGTATTGATTTAGCGGGCATTTATTTGTCCTCCTTTAGAAATGATTCGCACCTTTGCACGTTGAATCCCATGTTGATATGTTATATGGGAGCGAAATGAAAAAATGTAAACAAATCTAACTTGTTAGTTATGTTTTGGTCGCATTTCATTCGAACTCCCCTATAAAATATCAGCAATATTAGGTATGGGCATATACAAGGCTAACATTAATCCTATTTCACCAGGAAATAAGGGATTAAGTTGTCAGCCTTCTGTTTTCACTCTTCCATTGGACACTGATACAGATACTTGGCAACACAATCACAGATTCACATCAGGCATAGTGAGAAATAAGTTACACAGTAATATATATTGCATATATATTATTGCATATAAACTGATAAAACACGTCATAGTTCATGCAGTGTAAAGAATATGGTTATTGTAAATGTATATGGTATGATTGCATATACAGTATTAAGGTGAGTTTAATGGCATATTCTAGGCCTCAGGCCAGAATGTGGTTCATCTGGAAGATATGATCCTAAACATTCCACCATTTGTTTTCATGGAGCAGTTACGATCAATGGGGCAGATATGCCCAAACAGATGTGCCAATATCGTTCCATTGATCTCAATAGAAGAGAGCTCAGGTAAAGCAACTGTGCTCTAAAAATACAGATCCAGTACTGTCTATTACAGAACCCCCAGGCATTAAAACACACAGGGAGCTGTCCCTCTGAAACAGGATCTAGCAGCATGAGAGACCCTGGATGCCTGATCGCTTGAACTGCTGACTGGTGGGCTATCGTAACCAACTATTCATAGGACTTGCAGATCGACAGGCTAGCAGGATAACCTTAGCCCTCCAAATGATCTTTGAAGTAATATATTCAGAGCATATGTTGGTATGATTCTCAATTTTTTTTACTACTAATACTAGTGAAGTATTGCTATGGAAACAGAATATTTGAAATAAACTAGACAATGCTCATGAGAAATTACAGGGAAGTCCATGAAGCCAATATATCTCATTGATTTACTTACCTCCTCCTCCTCATACTCCTCATACTCCTCATACTCCTCATACTCCTGAGTGCCCGCCATGTCGGGACAGTTATAGAGGATCTATATGAAACAGATGAAATGGTAAAGCCTGTATTATTTATGAAACTGCCAGAAATGTTGTTTTGCTTCATCAAATAAAGCGACAATTATAATTCCATTATTACTGTGGATTCCCGACCTACCCGGTTCGTTTAACAACATACATACAGTACTGGGACTTGGAACTATAAATGAAAGGCGCCCACATTATGGAACTCAAGCTGCATTTGTTCCATTTTGAAAAGAAGCATGCAACAGACGATTTGCTTGAAAAATACAATAAATCAGCATAAAGCACTCAAACAAATTGGAATGCCATACCAGAGACAGATCCCGGTAGCAACTTTATGGTACAAGCACCTCAACTGCTATCCACTAGGGTCCCAAACTGCTATTCCAAGTTCTTATGTCTCAACCCTGGTCAAAATGACAGAAAAACAATGTTTCGATTATCTTCTAAACTGCAACTTTTGCAACAAGATTTCAGAGCTAGAGAAAGGGCAAATAAGGTAGATGTATCACGTAGCGCCTAAATAGCAGGCCTTTGGCTTTCAAGGTTTGACAGGCGGCCCCTCCCGTTTCCCCTGTGACTATATGCCACTCAAAAAACTGTGCCTCCTGGCTGATGGTTGGCGACAGCTGCCCCACAGAGCTCCAGCTATTCGTCATGTAAACCAGTGCTGCATCCTGATTGGTTGGCTTTGTTTAGCTAACTGCAATGCAATGCCTTCTGAGGCTGCAGGTTAAATATAGGATGACATACTAACTACTCTTTTTATCTTTCCTTTTGACTCTCCAAGTCTTCATGTGAAAATAAAGTTGCTTTTCACATATAATTAATCACTAAGGAAATCAAGGAAGTTGTAGAAATGGCTTTAGGAAGATGTGCAAAGTGACCACAATGGTGCTGAGGTTAAGGAACATGGACGAAGTGGCCAGCAGACATGGAACAGGATGTTTAGGAAGCATCCACTGGTAGAATCGATGGCATGGTCTGATCTTGCTGAAGGCTTGTTCTAGGGCAGTCTGCATACTCCATCAACGACGAAAAATCCCCCATTCTACTGATTCCTTCATTCATCTTCCTTTAAGCATCCAAACGTCAGCAGATGAAGATAGTAGAAGATAGTCCAGAAAGATCATATGGCCATGCAGATTGAAGAAAACAGAAGTTTGTGTCTTTCCCCAGTTTTGTTGTTTGTTTAGTTTTTTTGCTTACCAGTTACTTTAGAGTTAAATGATCTCCCAAGCCGCCAAAAAGCCTCCCCAACTTCCCTCCAGAGAAATGCTGGGCGACAGCACACAGCTGCGACTTCGACCCGGGTTATCATGTGGCCCGCACAGCCAATCAGAGGCTGTGGTTCTCATGTTTCAAAATCTAAATTTACCTTAGACATACCCCTTCAGAAAGGAGCACCTGTCGAAGCGAGTGCATCAGCGGTGAAACCATAAGGAAGCCAATGGGGCAGGAAATAAGGGGGCGGTGGACTTGGGAGGTAGAGGGGGCTGTGGGGGGTCGTTTGGTAGGCTCAGGGAAACAGGAGTAAACCCTCAAACGTCCAGACAGTTCCAACCCAGTGAGGAGGGGTCTTGGTGGTCATGTCATAATAATAACAAAGCCATGTTGTTTGACCAAACCATGTCTGGGGGTGATGTGGCCGTGGGAAAAAAATGATCTCACAAGGAAGCAGCTAGAAGCAGCTAGTTGATCCAATCCACTGGGAGGGCCGTGTGTGGGTCATCTCTTTAACCAAAACCTCACTGATGTGAGTAGTGTCTGGGACTATGTCAACAACATGAACAGCCTAGAAAACTCAAGGATGAACTACATAGCTGACCTGACACCATAAATAAAGATAATGTAATGAAACTACAGTTGGTTGGGCTAACCAAAGAAATCCAACCCAGGTGACTCTATCCTGATATCCTGTGGAACTTAGTGGAAAATTCATGATCAAATTAGTGACCATGACTCTATAAAGATATCTGAGGCTAATATGCGTTGCCTGTATTAAAGTATTTCACCTCACAATTGTAAACTCATTGACTTATGTACTGTACATACTTACTGTATGTACTGTAATGTGTACTGTGCAGGCTCTACCAATGATCTCTTATACTGAACAGTTACTAGCTGGATGTAGTCATCGCTCTATTGGTTCTTCAGCATCTGAAATATTTAGCAGCAGATTTATATTGCACTACAAGGAGGACCAGGATGGCAATTTAAAGTTTAACAAAAGAGCAGAGTGCCTGGAACCTTTCAAACCACAACGACAGCTGCCATTTCCATGACCCCAATCTGATCCTAGTGGATATAAAGAGTTCTAACCGCTATAAAAATACACCAAGAACTATTTCAGGGTAGAAACTCCTGTACAGTTTGATTACAGTGGCCATCATTATAATTAGTCACTGATTTCTGGGAGGAAAAGCAAGGACTAGTAATTGTAGGTGAGTGATACATTGGGTGAAGATGGAATTCACAATACAATGAGAAAACATTTTTTTACATTGAGGTTCCTTTTATTGGTCTTTCATGCCAGGAGATGGGAGCTGGAGACCCCTTAATGACAGCAACAGCTGATCCCTTGAGAATGCAGTGACTGTAGCCTCCCATTTCGTGATGCACTTCATCACTGCTGGTTGAGTGCTAATTAACAGGTTTTTATTTCCAATGGGTATGGAGAACATGGTGAAGAGCAAACAAGTCTTTTTGTAAAAGTCTAACATTCCAAGGTATTAAATATCTATACCTAGATTTTATAAGAGTTGTGTTGACACACGACTGTTATGATCAAACAGGTGAACGGCTACCCAATCTGAAGAAAATGAAGGGGATAATGTTTGATGATGCTGAGTCACTGGAACAACTGTCTGATCCATCGGGGCGACAGCCCAACTCAACAGCTGCAGAAGGACAGCCACAACAGACACCTCGCCAACGACGATGTCAGTGACCTTGCCCCCCCCCAAACACTTCTGAAAACAATTGAGGTAAGTGAACTAAATAGAGACGATTAGTGCGTCATGGCACGCTTTAGTGAGTAGATGATGGAGGCCAACCATGTGAGGGATCAGCCGATGAATCTCATCTGACCTTTCTGCTTCATGAGCCACCAATATCTTTGCTTTATTGTGATGGTAGTGAAGCGAAATCAGACATTACAGAATACTGTTTACCGTTATGCACCCGTCCTGGTTTCTGGAAAAATACATCTGATGATAACGCAGGTTTGGATTTCATTCGCACACAAGAGAATGAGAGCAGGTTGTTGACCTGAATCCCTGAAGGTACCAGACGAATCAATGATGAGGTTACACATACACATTTATGTATGCATCTCTCAGATTGGCTGACTTCTCTTCGTCCTTCTTATTCACAGTGTCATCAATAGTTTCACAGGTAGAGACCAATAGTAATTGGATACTCCTCAGGGTAATACTTGTAATACTTAATGTAAGCATGGAGATTCCAGAGTACAGGGGTTAACCAATGTATTTCACCTATGTAACTAAAACAATTACATTTTGGGGGGGGTAAATATTCACTTTCTTTTATGTACCATGGGTATTTCAAACAAATATGACACTTTTAAGGGCTTAGAATATTTTGAATGGTGAATGGTCAAAAGGGACAAGAGGTTCACAGTGTCATCCATACTTACGATTTCAAAAAGGAATCTGTAACATGAAAGATTATGAGTCGGTGGTGTAAGATAAACCAAAAGATTGAAGTAAACCAGATTATGTAAATCTTTTTAGCAATGTATCTGCAATGGAAAAAGTTACCGTCTCTAGAATGTATGCGTAACATTTGTGCAGTTAAAAGGAATGACTAGATAATTCCTTTCAATTTCATTCCTTGTCCGTACCAGTGAAGTCTGCTCTTCACATGAACTCGGACCCTCTCTCTGCTCCCTAAATAGCAGGCCATGAGGTCTTGGAACATGTATTCTGCCCCCTAAAGGTCTTGCAGAAAAAGCAAAAACTGACACTGGCTTCCAACCCCGGAATAAAATGAACATTAACAAAAGGACACTATTTCAAAATCAATAAATGATGTCTTGATTCACCCCAAACAGATAAAAACACTTTATTTCACCGCTGTGGTTTTTTTCCATTTTGGGCTGAGAAGAGGAGGGCATACAGTATTGTAATTTCACCCACACTCACAGCACATCATACTCAGTCGTCGTCACGGGAGGATTCCGATGCAGGCACGAGGTTAATGTAAATACTGCACTGTAGACGCAGGACGTGTAGGATGTATAACCGCTGTATAAACCACCACAGCCAGTCCGGCAATACTGCAAGGCCACACTGGGCTGGAATTACACAAAGCTAAAGATAAATGTCCAGGTAGAGTCTCCAGCAAGACCGGTGTCTTGACATCCGTGTCTCAATGTAAGGAAGAAATCTTTTTTAAATACACATCAGTCTCCTCATTCTCCTCTCTCCTCCGCCCAAGAGTCGGGTGTCTTTGTCCGAAGTGGTAAGAGTTTGTATGATTTTACTTCTTTTAAAATAAATAAAACTGAACGAAAGGAAAAAACAAAGGTCCCGGCAGGCTGCGGGGTCAAGTCCGCTTCACATAGAGGAAGTTTCCCAATCCTTCCGTGGACCTCATCCCCGGCCCTTTGTCCAATTAGAGGAGGAGAAGCTAAAAAAAAGAAAAAGAGCCAGGGTTCTCTGATGCTGCTGATGCGATGGTTCATCATCTCACACGCAGCCGTGACATCATCCACTCCAGGCCCTGGCACAGCCTGCAGGGGAGGGGGATCGGGGATGACATGGGAAGTACAGAGGGACAGGAATGAGATGGTGTGACTTTTACAAGACATTCAGGTTTTGAGGACGCTTGTGCTGCGAATGCTGTACCCACCCCTCCCCAGTGAGAGCGCAGCAGGCCTGGATGTGCCACTGGTGGTCTTTGACAGAGGTAAGCTGGAGGCTCTGGGAGATCTCGGCCACGGACATGCAACCTTTCACATCCTGCTTATTGGCGAAGATGAGCAGCCCGGCCTTTTTCAGGTCCTGGAGTGGATAGGGGTGAATAATAACCAAATAGCACCAGCAAAGTGTCTGAAAACAGGACTATACCTACATCTGTGTGGAAGGAATATACTACAAGAATGCATCTCCAAAATCACATTGTATACAGGTGTGTATTGGACGTTTTGGATTGTGTCAACAACGACACTTCATTTTGTCTTCATTCCTACTCGTTTAACACCAACTTACTTCATGTGCAAGCATTCTGTACAGCTCCTCTTTGGTCACAGAGATCCTCTCTCTGTCTGTGCTGTCCACGACCACAATCACAAACTGACACAAATAAAGTGGGGAAGACAAGCATTAAATGGCAATACAAATCGTGTTGAGATCAGAAAATATAACGAAAACATGTTCAATTTCTATAGATCTTCATTGAGGAATGCATTTAGGGTAAACAATACAACTTATGTTATAACTAACCTACATTTTCTTTCTTTTCTTAACATTGCATTTGGACTTAGATGAGATGCACTTACATGAGACTAAAGAACAATTTCTCCTGGATTGTACATGACTTAGGAGTACAGATCCCAATCTATTCTAATTGCACTCTACCTTCAGCGATATATTGTTGTCTCCCTCTTTCGACAAATGTGTTACTTTTTTTTTTACCGCTTTGGATAAAAGCGTCTGCCAAATGCTCTAAATGTAAATGTAAATGTAAACAAATCCACTGTTTAGTAGCAGGCCCCCCTGCTGATGAGCCTACCTCTGTGTTTGTGTAGTATGTGTTCCAGGATGACCTCAGCGACTCCTGCCCCCCGATGTCCCACATCAGAAAGTGAGTATTGTTGACCACAATCTCCTCCACATTGCTTCCTATTGTAGGAGAGGTGTGCACCACCTCGTTCATAGAACTGAAGAGCAGCACACAAAGTCATGTGAGATCATTACGCAACAGACGGGACCCTTTCAGATCACAATTATCAGCAACGCTGACTATTTGCTTCTGCTCATGTGCACATTGCATGAAGGCAATCCATAGAACGAGATTAAGGTCTACTTACAACTGGTAAAGAATGGTGGTCTTCCCGGCATTATCGAGGCCCACGATTATAACCTTGTGCTCTGAAAGAGAGGAATACAGAGATGTTCAGGCGTTAGATTCCGCAGGGGCCGACGTTGAGCCAGTCCCGCGAGAGGAGCCGCTGTGTGACTACCGCCCAACCTCAGTCATTGTTTCAAAAGGGGTTTCTTTATGCTTCGCACACAAATTCACCCCGTTCCCCGCCCATGCCCCACTTTTAGTGAGGCGCTGGGAACAGAGTGCCGTGTTCACAGCCTTTCACATAAGAATGCTCGTAGCATACGCATGGTGGCTCGCTCAGGCTCAACCGCACTGACCACTCAACTACACTTATGATTGCACACACACTGTTCCACTGCCCCATATTTGTAGTGGTCCCTACACTGTGGGTTCCCCCGGCACGTGACTTGGTTTTAAAGAGTGAAAACAAAGTGACGGGAGCAGTTGTGGTAGCCGATGTGGTAGTCTGCTTGAGCAATTGTGGCTACGGGTTGTGGCTTTCGTTGTGAATTGCTTTTGTGGTGAATGTGGCAAAAGGAGCAAGCATTTTGATTATTTGGAATCAAAGTAAGCTGTGGAATAACCTTTAGCTGCACGCGAACAATGGTGAGACACTGGACAATGGGTGCTTTTGTAAAAAAAACGTTCTGTTCAATTCTACCAACCTAATGGCAACCAACAGTAGCGGTACTAAATGCTCCTTTCCAATCCAGACTCAACCTTATGATGCCATTCTTGAGATCAAGAGAGTGTGACAAGATATCCAAGGCAAAGAAACAAGAAAAAGAAAATTAAAAAGAACATATTTCATTATTTAGTTATTTGAGTAAAAATGAAAACATACGATTTTGTTTTGCCTCCACAGCATGGACAGCTCCTAAATGTTCAGCGACAAAAACAGCACACACATAGGACACGCTGAACATTGGCCAGATAAGCGTTGCGCGCACACACACACCGTGTGTAAAATAGGTTGCACCAGACAAAGAAAACCTGCAGACGCAGCAAGCACAGCTGCCGTGGCGCTCTCCACCGTGACCAGATATTCTCACGAAGCAGCACTGCACTTACTACTACTACAACAACAACAACCCCTTGAACACAACAATATCGAGGATGCATGTTGTAACGAGCACGGTGACAGGGCGCTGCCGATGAGAAAACCAGTTCACACTCCGAGAGAAGTAAAAACACATTCATCTGTGCATTGAAAATGAAAACACACACACAAACGCTATAGAGCAGGCTACGCAAAAGCTACGCAGCGCATGGCTGTAACCTTAAAGGAATCCCAACATAACTGTGTTTGGAGTAGGGCTGAATGATATGGTGAAAACAAATGTGTAGGCCAGGGCATCTCTGCAGCACTACAGTACTTTATTTATAATGGTGTTAATCATTTACACATTTTACCCATATTCAAAAAATCGCAGCTGAATTTTTCTATTAATTATTCAGCCCTAGTTTGGAGTTTGGTCTACTGCTATTAGGTTGCTTGCCACATAGACTTGGATACCTGTGGTTAGCTGTAAGATAAGACATTGGCTGAGATACGAAAATGTACACAGATCTATAGTCTAATTGTTAACCACTAGGCCCAATAATTACAGCAAGGCTCCATCTGTTTGAAACACGTCTAACAAAAAAGGTAAACCATGTTGACAAATGAATGGTAAACGGATTGCATTTATATGGCCCTTTTATCCAAAGCGATCGATTGACTGTAAAAAAAAGAGAAAAAATGCTTAAGACAGACACACTGTAGCAATCGGCATGTCTACAGACTGCGGCAGATGCAACAACAAAGTCCCCACTTAGTCAGGGAATAAAGTCTCTAGGCGCAGAGACAATAAAGAGGCAGGGAAAACCCTGGTTTATATCAGATTTACAGTACCATGAGGCTCATCAAGCTATCAATAGATAGAGAACAGGCCTACGCACTGAAAACGGACATCCACTCACAGTGGACAAGTTCCAATTACATTACTGAACTAATCCGACTACCGCTACAGCAACCCTGGTAATTAAAGACCAATTCATTAACGTCCAAACATTCCATGGCAGGCCTCAAGTCCTCGGATGTTCCCAACAAATGGTAGGAATTGGGCTATTGACAAAATCATTTTCAACACTTGGAGGAATTGTGGAAAGTATTGGCACTTTTCCACTACATAGTACAACAAAAGTTGATATGTGGTACCTGATATTTTTTTGGCACCACCTGCGTCGAGATTCCAAGCGAGCTGAGGCGACACCAGAAGGCTACGTGAAAACTAGGGTTGTCAAAATAGTGCGTTCTATTTCGGTGAATTAATTATAGAAAGAAAATAACGTGTTAAAAAATGTACGCAGGTTAATCGCACTCTATAGCGGAGGTACTTAATAGCCTATTTACATTTCTCAACAGTCCTCTTATTGGTAAACTATATTCAGAGAACAATTGTTGCTACTTATGTATATGTGTAATATGTATGCAGTAACATGATGGTATGCAGTTTCGTTTTGGATGCCAACTTTCTCTAAAAGAGTAATACTTTATGTTAAAAGACACTCCAAATGCACACCCAGACACACCCACTTATCATAATGCCCCTCATCCACGAACTCCCATTCACTACACTATTCTACACGTGGATTAGAAAGTTAAACAAGTTGAGTTTGTTCTTTATTTCGTTTCTTGTCCCCTTGCTATGACAGCAAACAAACAGCCGGCTGGGTGGACACTCCCACTTGTGATGTCACAATGACAATTTTAATCACATGTCAAATTTGAAATGGCTTGTCTGACAATCCAGCCAGACAATGTAGTTTGAAGCCGCATTCATGTTTTGTCAATAATGTCCCCGTCATGGCTAGTCACACTCACACCCCGGTGGTAAAATAGGGGCTCTTTAAAAACAGCCAGACAATGTAGTTTATGCCACATTTATGTTTTGTCAATTAAGTCCCCGTCTGTCCCCTGTTATGGAATGGCGTGTAAATACAGTCGATGTTTACGTACATATTACAATATTAGTTTGCGTTGTGAAAACCTGATGTGCCACTAAGCAGAGAGTAGTTTAACTGCTGCTGACTGCCACCATCTTCCTCTTCTGGAAGACGAAGCAGACAGCCTGGATAAGAAAGGGCTCTGTGAGAGAGAAACTACACTTGGTGGCTCTGATCCCGGAGGATTCATATTACAATAGGGTTCAAACTATCTGTTTACTGTTGGGTTGCCGGATCAGTAATATGAGATCCATTTCAATGTGCTTGACCTTAGCTCTGAATTCAGATACAAATAGCATTAACAATACTGTGATTATCTGTGAGCCATTGTTCATGGAGTAAACAACTATTTTGAGGTCTTCCAAAAAGTTCCCACTTCTTGTGCCATGGACCAAAATTGGCGCAGAACAGCGTTCGCGATATTTGTAACGTAGTACAAAGGACCAGACGAGACAATGTGTGTCAATCTTAATATTTTAAACGTCTATTAATCTACTAGACATTCAAACTACATTGAAAGTACAGCTCATTTTGAAAGCGAAAGTTAACACGTTAAGCGTTAATGAGTTAAGGGGCATTTTGAAGTAGCTGACAGACTGATGCATAGCGGCCCTGTCCTAACGATAACATGACGGCCTCCTGGCTTACGTGTCGTCGACACACTCTTACCTTGATGATTAAAAAGCCTCCACAGTTTGGTAAAAATTATCCCCATGGCTGGTGTTGGGAGTTAGGATGCCAGTGTGTGAGAATTTACCGTAGCTAGCTGTTGATGCTATCCGATGCAATCAACATTAGCTAGCTAGAACGCTAGCTAACTAACTACACTGTTGTAAAACGCGGTAGAGTGGAAACGTTTCTTCTCGGCAAATTCGCCATGTTTGTATTTTAAAAAGATACACCTTCCAAGAAACGTCAATGTAACAATTCAATGTTTCACGAGAGCTGTACCGAAATGATGTTGTAACTGCCTAAGATGACACGCTACCTTGGAACTATCAGCTGGCATTTTGGGCTAGTTGGCGCAGCTGTCAAACGTGCGCATGCGTGGTTTAGGATGGGCGGTGTCTTGAGCTGTACATAATGAATATTATACATGCAAGTTACAGGCCTACATTATGCCTAGCAACTAGCCGCAAAACCTCTTAGTCGTGATTCCCTCCGTGGGGGGCCCTACTCGTATTTAATGGCATGCCTTTAAATAATTTAGGTTTCACAAAAATCAATGTGTGTCATGTATGAGCAACTTTCTCAATAAAGTATGTGAAGCTCAAAAATGGAATTGAAGGCTTCACAAACTTATACATGACATACATTGATTTTTATGAAATCAAAGGCATGCAAATGGATAGAACAAGTAGGCCTATTCTCTATAATTGAATACTGCTCTACTCTAGAGAGTATGTGTCTGTATGTGTGTGTGTGTGAAGGCGATTCTAAACAAGACGAAAAGAACAGCGATCCAAGAGCAGATCAGGGCAGTTTATTCCATTACAACTGTAAAATGACAACACAAAAAAACCATACTTCTAGTCATCGCATCATTCACTCACAGGCAGTATTCAGATAGTTTGGAATCATTGCTTGCACTCCAGTTTGCATGAAACAACAGCTACGTTATGCAGGATACATTTTGAACTTCAGTCTCAAAAATCTGTTGAGTTGTTTTAGAATCACTGACAAGAGACCTATTTTGTTTAAAAGGAGGCCTCCAACAATTAGATGACAAGATATAAGATATTTCATTCCAGGCTAACACATTTTCTATTTAATCAGGTGAAAACATTGACATTAAATCACCTGATTCAAAATGCAGGGGACTGCTTGCAATTCCATGAATGCAGCAATTCAAATTCAAAAGACAATGGGGCTAGAAATAAGCAGTGCACACACAGGCCTAAGTGCTTTCTCATGGCTTCTCATGTAGCGTCACCAGTCTCCGTTTAAGCAAAGGCGAAATCAACAATTAAAATGATTATTTTAAAGACACGAAAGAGGTATGATAGGGAAGAATTACTTTTTGTGAGCAGCCATTGGAAGACGAATCTAGGTTTAGGAGAGAGATGGACGGAACGTTTCACATATCAAAACTTGGGACACTATAGAACACATGGTATCCAGCATGGAAGTCATCTGTTATTGTATGCAGTTCTTGTACGTCGACTCTTATCTAAATAGAGATAGCAGTCACATGCTAAAACACAAGGCCACATAACAGATAGCAGTACTATCCAATGCATGGCCTATGCAGAGAACCATGGTGGCTCAACCATTCTAGTAGATACCTGGGCTGAATGTAGCCCTTCACTACAATGACAACTTTGGTCACAATCCAGTAGAAACTCAAAAAAGAAAAAAAGACACTTCACCCAAACTGGACTGTACTGTCAGAACATGTCAAACTATTTCCACTTAAGGCCATGAAGCTTTAGCATTACAAGTAATGCCATGGCAGCAGACATATCCCCCCAAGGTAAGATTTACCAGTTCATATGCTACATCGTCATCATTCGTAATCCACGTTTTAAATCAGATTTTTATTCTGTCTTGGAGGATGAAGGCCTCCATTTCGCATTTTGTGGCCTCCTTACCTGGCTAATGGTTCAAAATGGCACTGAGTGATCCATCTGAGAAAGCATAGCTCTATAGGCAGCTAGACCCCACACCCAACCCCACCCACACCCCCTGACCCTCAGGCAGAACACCTGTAAAAAAGAAAATCATATCACTTTGAAGTAAGACATTGCCTTTTATTTTTTTCTTTAAAGGTGCTATATGTAACAATGACACTGAGTGTTTAAAATGGGTACTGCAGACCAAATTCACAATGTTGGAGACTCCAAGCTCACGCAGGTTGCCAGGTTGAGGACACTGAACGAACGTGAGCACAAGACAAGCCGACTGCAAAATGATATGATACAAGTATTCTATTGTGACAATGACAAGCAGCATCGAGTCCTACACAATTTGATCAGCTAATGTATACGTTTGTAATGTATTTATTGTTTGCTAATTATAGGTTGGGTAGAATCTATTCCAATCTCAGTTGATAGTTTGTTTGCCTGATTCCATGGCTGCAGCATGCTGTGTTTCTGTGGCAATTTGTTTCATATCTGGCAACGCTGCAAACTCTGAGAATAGTGAATCACACAGACCAAAAAAAAACAGACGTTCTGGCCCGGAATGGAAATTTCAAAAGAGAACATTGTGGCTGTGGCATGTTTCCTTAATCTCTGATGACATATCATGGACATTTTATGATTTAGAACAGTACATTTGATACATATAGCACCTTTAATGAAGGCTGTCACAGGATCTAATACACTCACATCCAAGACAATAGCAATAGCTTAATCATTGACGATGCATTGCGCTCTGCTTTCTACCAGAAACGTGCAAACAGGGTTTTCTTTTTTTGTGTGTGGCGATAATCACCACTAGATGCTTGGTGCTTCTCTGACACTGGCTGGAGTCAGGCACTGGACAGTACTTGTCACCGTCCCACCTGCATGCTACAGGAACAGCTCAGATGGCAGCAATTAAGGTCCACGAGGGCCAACTAGGTCAGACACCATCTAGCTAGTGCACATTAGTTTCAGTGACAATACACTTCATGTTGACATATTTCAATGAGGCCCAGTTGAGACCTGCTAACAAACCCTGCGCCTGCAGGATTTTCAGGTGCATAACTCTCCTTTTGTTGACATATAATCAAGAATTTGCAACCTGAAAACCCGTTGAAATGTGTCAACAGTGAGGGAATGTTGCCCAACGGAAAGCCAGAAACTACGCTGCACATAAAATAAAGACGTGGCAGTCCTTATAAAACCGGAACCGGATGAGTAGTAGTCAGTGTTTCATCGCCTTCACAGCATTACAGCTGCCTCATCTGTTAGCTTCACAGGTACGTGTATTAAGAGAGAGGACCGAGACGACGACTTTCTCTAGGATGGGCGGGAAGGCCAGCTCAGAGCCTGCGCCTCGAGTCCTGGCTGTAGTCCCCCGGGGACCCGCGGTTTCTGTGGGGCTTGTACGAGTCCTGGTAAGGGTCCTGATAGTCCTCCTCCACCAGCGGGTAGTGCTCGCGGCTGTGCTGCGAGCCCGAGGAGAGGCGGTTGTGGTTCTTGCGCATCCGTTCGTTGTGGTAGTTCTCGTCCGCCGGCATCAGGCTGCGGCGCTCCACCGGCGAGGTGTCGCCCTCCCCGTGGTTGCTGTTGCGGTTTCTCTGCGCCTGTACCGAGGGGAGGTGGGGGTGGGAGAGAGGGGGAGAGAGTGGTACAAAGACATTTGAACTGTACGGTTGCCTTGGATTTTGGGAACATTTGAGATACGCAGATGTTTGACTGAGGGGGTACTTTATTGAACTTGGACATGGGGTGATTCACTCACTGTGACCATTAGTAATAAGCTAAAGTATTTGGAATCCCCCTTTGCCTTTGTGCAGTGCTCCCGATGAAATACAACTCCAGATATGAATTGATGTGAAAGAGAATGTAAACGCCCTAATGTTGCACTTTGGCACACAAAACAACTATTTTCACTTTCTCTACATTTGTTTTTCTGTGACTCACCGGGGACTCTGGCACAGATGACTAAGATGGCTTCCGCCTACACCAAAGCTGTTGAGTAAATAATTGACCTGCATGGTTTTAACACGTCGAGGCGCGCTAGCTAACCTGTATAGCCGCAGGGTACGGGGACAGGGCGGTGGAGCCCAGGTTCCGGCCCAGCAGGGGGTTGAGCGGTGTGCTCATGGAGGTGTGTGTGGCACGCCAGTATGCCTCCAGGTATTCGGCAAGGTGCTCGCATGCGTCTTCCAGCTGGTTCTCGTCCAGGATGATGTCAAACATCTCCTATGGTAGTGGCGCACAGGGTTTGTTTTAGTGTTTTTTAATTGCTCTTTATTGAATTCTTATCATATTCTTTTAAGGAGAGTGGAAAAAGAGGGGAGGGAGCCGAACGGCCGAACGTCAACCTGGCATCACGCGACAATATCGACACTCCCCCAGGAGTAGCCCGTGTTTACTATAGTAGATATCACTAACATTTGAAGCATTTGAAGAACAAAAGTTGTAATATTGTTAATTTGGCAAAACCACATAGATGAAAAAGCAAATATAACAGTCACCACATAATGACGCCACATCTTGGGGCATTGAATACTCAACCCAGTCATACATATTGTAAACATTTGCATTAAAACACCATATATCCTGCCTGGCAGGTGGGCATGGCAACAGCCGGCTTACAGTAAGAAGGGGGTCAAATACAGGCGAGTAGTTTTAAAACGCCTAATAAAAAAACGTATTTCACGTTATTTGATATGGAGTGCACCTCTAAAAACATTGACCCACCACCCAATTGACAACCCTGGAAGGGAGGGAGAAGAAAAGAGAGGCAGAGAGAATGACCAAGAAGTACAAACTGCAGAAGTTGCATACATACGGGAGGACACTGAGCTAGCTTGTCCGCGGCGACGAGCTGCACGTTCAGATGTTTGCTTTGGGACTTCCCCCTGGATTTGATGAGCCGCTGGAGAACCTATTGTGCACATACACACGCGGAAGGAAACAAAAAATGAGTGACAGATTTCCAGTAAAATAATTGCATTCCGCAGACATGGGCCGGATCGACTTGTTCCATTGAGTTGTTTCTTCATTCCTTGAATAACCTGTGTAAATGCTCTACCCCCTGAGCTACCGTCGCCGCTGTTTCATCTCTTGATGAAGTCAGTGACATGACACTGAGGGAGACTCTCAGGGAGACTGAGAGAGACTCTCAGGGAGATTATTCTGCCAGAAGAGGGCAGTGTTTCGACCAGGATTACCAGGGCTGCGCTACATGTTCCGTACCTTGGGTGAGGAGACTTTAACATGGACGATGATGGGTGCTAGTGAGGTCTTGAGGAGCTGCGTGGGGTGGTTGATGGTGTCGGCATCCAGCACCACCAGCTGTAGAGAACGGGCCAGCTCAAAGATTCGCTCAATTTCACTCTGGACCTCCGCTACAAAAGAACAGTAGTGTAGTAAGTGTGAAGCAGCGTATGTTTTGGTTTTTATATATATATTTGTGTAATATTTTAAATAGTATCTGTTGGAAAACAATTCCTAACTCAGCATTTCTGTTATGAACATGAGGAGGCCTTGAGACGGAACAGTGGCGCCTAACGTCCCTTCCGTGCCCATGGGAGAGACATGCAGGTGTCTAGAGTCCACCATACAAAGTGACCATCAAGCACCTGTTCAACCGCTAAGACTATGTACTGGGACCAGGAGATAGTGAGGACCTTGAACTGTCTAGACACCCTGCAATGAAGATACTAGGAGTACCACTGTTTCATAAGTTGTCAAAAGCAGATGATGTGAAAAGATGGCCATGTAACTAATTAAAATGTTTAAACCCTCCCAATGTATAGAAGTGGATATAAACTCCGTAACAGTTGGGCAGTGGCCAATGAACTAACTCGTTGGTTGTGTTGCTGTCGTGTCAATAAACCTCTTATTCTGCTGAATCCTCCAGGCCCGTGCATAATTTTCTTTAAACTAGTTTATAAAAGTATAGTTAATTAGTCAGATCCAGACAACCAGAGACCTTCACTGCGGAGGATTCTGTCATATCTCAAAAAGATACAACGGACGACATTCAACACAGTCTGTTTTTCTGTACTCTAGCGGCAACCTTGTTTAAAAGTTACTGTATATTGTTATTATTATACTAAAATTGTTGTGCAAGAGCACAACACTAGAGCTACATTGCTATCTACGTTGTAGCAAATTCTTGCAACTCCCCTGGTCTTCGACTCAATATAGACACTTTGTTATGTACATTTCTCTTGGACCCCTGAGAAATGCAAACCTACCTAAGCAATGATGGAGCTATTTATTAAATATGATTTACACTGTACAATATTTACATTTACATTTAGGGCATTTGGCAGGCGCTTTTATCCCAAGCGACTTACAATAAGTACATTTGTCGATAGAGGGAAACAACAATATATCGCTGATGGTACAGTAAGATTTGAATAGAACAAGGTTCAAGCACTCCTGAGCAGTATCATTTCACTTCTAATGAAATATGAACACAAAAATCCTGTAGTGTGCTAATATCTAGCATAAATCACTATGCCTTTCGAAGTGGCTAGTCCACTGCAGTGAGAAGCCGACTACAATACAGTCACATATTTTCTAGATGAGATGTGGTCATAGAGGGTCTGTGTAATGCATATCAGCTCAATATTCTAATCATAAACGAACATTTGGAAAAACATAACATTGAGTACAAATTTGCAATTTTTTCCACCTTGACTTATTAAAACCGTAAACCAGATTTTAAATCGGTTTTCTGTTTAATTAGAAGATCGGAAAATTGAAAATATAGAAAATTTATGTTTGTATGGCGATATTCCAAATCTCCAGATCTGACGAGGCTAGCTCCGCCCCTCAGTGGAGTCATCTCGGCCACAACACAAAATGCAATGGAGCACAATGTGAAAATCCCAAAGTTTTTATTTGTTAAGTCGGAAAATGTTTAACTTTGGCTATTTTAACAAAATGTTCTGTTTCCAAGTGTTTGTTTGTGATTAGAAAATGGAACTGATAAGCATTACATGGGCCATAGAGGTACATACATAGGGGGAAGGAGCCAATGGCCTGTGCTTGGACCGTACATTACCTAGGCTGGAGCGAGTGTTGGATCTTTCTATGATGGCTCTCTTGCTGGGGTTGTTCAACACCGACCTCTTGGCCAGAGATATGTCAGCCGTTACCCTGGTGATGGATATCCTGGAAACAAACAAACTCATTCAGGACAAGAGAAGCGCGCGACGCGACAGACGTCTTCATCTCAAGCGATGTCACCGTCACCGCTAAGCTTGCACGGTGGAATAAAAAAACAAAACAAAAGGAAAGACCATCCCGATAAACGGAGGCGGAGTCTGTCAGCGGTGGGTCACTCACCTTCCATCGAACCTGTGCTTCAGGAAGTCAAAGAGCGCCTTCTGCATCATATCGGTCACCTGCGGTAACGTGTGGCGGGAGGGGCAGAAGATAGAAAATT